>APFE030813366.1:0-29383 GCA_000404065.3 Pinus taeda | reverse complement strand
ATGTAGGACTTAGAGAAGATATCTTTAAGCTTTTAGTGTTGATTGGAAAAATGTCTGGGTTCAATAACACCCAGTTGAGCATTAAGCTTCCAATAATGCTAGATTTTAACTTGGAGCACTTTTGTGATTTGGAGGAGATGCCCCTCGTATTTGTGACACATCTTTAGTTGTGAATTGGACTATTACTAACTGTCATTTCCTTTGAATGTTACCTGATGACTTGGGGAACCTCAACTCTTTAATAATGTTAAGGAAGGAAAGAAATTACATTACGCTAAGTTCTCTTATGCTTTTCAAGTTTTTCTTGGATATCTACAACGTTTCGGGTAGGAAAGTACATTCTATTAATGAAATTTGTCTTGATAGAAAGGCCCAATTTCAAATTCTAATGCTTTCAAAAAACATTGTATAACTGTAATGTTTCTAAAAGGAAAGCATATTTTTTCAATTTAAGTATCATGATCCCATATTCCAACTTATTTTTCAGTAACCCATTAGGCTTTGTATAGCTTTGAATAAATCCATGTCTTTTGATAAGATCCTCTTCCAAATTAAAATGTAATTTCCTTTTGGAAATAACCACATATAGTGTCTTAATTTTGTTATTGAGAAAATAGAGGTTATGCTTTACTATTTCACAGAATTTCTTACAATCTTTCCATAAGTATTGATTTGTAATCTCAATCGCTAAGGGATGACTGTAATGAAAAAGGTAATAGTCCATGGTTTGAAGTTCCCCTCTTACTAAATATTTAAATATATCACCACAATTTAACTGTTAGTTAAAGGAATTGTATTTGATTTGTAAAAAATTCATTGCTTGATTTATAGATTTTGATTTTTTCCCTTTTTTATTTTTTCTCAGATTTGGTATGAGATATCTTCCAAGATTTGGGTTCCCTAGTTTCCCCACCATAGCTACAAGGTTCAGATGCTATCATTAAATATTCTCGAAACCTTACAACTTTTCCAGTAAGTGTGCTTTGAAACATTGTTGTTGCATTTCCATGGTGTTAATGCAAATAAGCACTGCAACTAGTGCCATTATTTAGATTAAGTGTCGAAATATAGGTGGTCTTGTAATGATGGAGTGTTTGTTTTCTAGCTACTAAGGCCATATGCATTTTTATCTCTTATGTTGTCCTGAGATATTCAAACTCATAATAAGAATTGAGGTCTTGTTTCCACTGTAGATTGCAGTCAGTTTCTTGAACATAATATATAGTAGATTATCTTTTACTAATCAACTCTGGATGTGATCCCTCGCAGGAAAGGAAATTCAAAGTGACATTGATTTCACATTAATTTGTCAAAACATCCACACAGGAAAGGAGATGAAAAGTGACACTGATTTCACACTGATTTGTCAAAATGAAGGCAAGAGAATAGGAAACTTTGTATTCAACAATGCTCTTAATTTCATATGTACATGCACAGACATATTAGTAGAAAATATTGAAGGGTTGCCTAAGTAATATTTTCCATTCCACTACATTCTTTACAGTTTGTAAATAAATAACTCGGAACAATTCATTCCACTACTTATTATTCTTTATTAATCATTGGTTAAGATTTTGATATTGAACTGGCTAAGATTTTTCTTCCTTCTGTGAAATTGTGTGTTCTATAATGCTTCTTTTTCATTCACTATGTATAGCATATAAAGTGTGTCTAATGGAGTAGGAAGATTGGAAAGTCTTGTGATCCTTGAACTATGTTACAAGGCAGAAACCCAACGGGGCAGGGTAGGTGCATCCCCACAAAGGGGTCACAAATACCAAAGTTGGTATTGGCTAGTGTCTTGAGCTAGAAACTTTCCTTTACCCTTGTATTAACAGTGAATCTGGAGAGGATTCTAATATTATCTTTATAAGATTTATATCATTTAAGATTGATGAATAAAATTCATGAGACATGAGCTAGGATGTCCTTGCAAGGTGGTTGTTGATTATTTGAAGCTATGATGGCCATTATGTCAGGCCAGGTGGTCGCACTCCCTTGATCGTGAGCACAATTGTGATCAAGATGGAAGACTTCATAGTCTAGATTGATTGTTTAGCAATGATAGTTAGTGGGCTCATTCACAAAAGCTTCTATTTCACTAATCCTTTTTATAGAGTTGTCAGATTCAATTTCCAAAGGTTTTAATTACACTATAGAGTTGAGTTCTGAGAGAGTTTTGATTCACAGTGTTAAGTATAGTAGCTATGACACTTGAATGAAGACAAGCATAGTAGAGGTATCAGATTCTATTATAAGCTTACCTACATATTATAAGGGACTTGGTTGGCTTTTTTATAATTTTATAAACAAGTTCCATGTCGTGGAAATGTAAAAAAAATAGTAATATTGCACCATGTGGCTCTTGTCATATATGGTTTTATAATTTTCAAAAAATTCTCTAAGAGTTCACAATGCTAAGATTCACTAGGACTTTACAAAGTTTTATTATTTAGTGAAAGACTCGCCAAGATCTTACAAGATTTTATAATTTAGTAAAATATTCACCATGCCTGGTGAGAGATTCGCCAAACAATTATATATACATAGTATATTATTGATAAAATCGCCTTCAATTTTTCCTATATACCATGGAGATTTGCCCATTTATTATAAATATAAATTTAGGGGGGGTTCTTAAAATTTTCCCTGCTATGCGTTCTTGCTCGCCACCTTCCTTCTTTCGCGTCCACATGCAAAATGCATAGTTTCCCTCAGACTCTACTCTTTTAATATTCCCCTATCTTAACGTTACCTCCAGCTGTCCCCATTTCCGTCCATCCTTGGCTCGCTTTCCGTCCCACTTTTCTTGGGATGCTGCCCAAATGTCCTGTCCTTCGTGCTTCATTAATGTTTTTCTTCTCCTAGCTGCTCTTGCCGTCCATTTGCTGACTCCGCATTGCCATTTGGCTTCCCCTTGTTGTCCCTTCTCAGTCTTGCTGTCCTATTCTCCCTTCTCCCACCCCTTTCCATTTATGCCCCCGCGCTTCTCGGGTCAGTCCTTTCTCTTCCCTCTTCCGTCATCCAAGTCCTCTCTATCCTTTCTTTTGTCCTTCGTTGTTCCATGGGTGATCTGTACTGACCCACCTACACCTGCCCTCGTCCTTCTACCCTCCCATCAGCGTCACCCGAATTCTCTAGATGTTGCCTATCTGCTTCGACTGCTTGTATCATTTGGTTCATTTCCTCATTCTGGCTAACCTCTTCTTCTCCCACGTCTAACTGTTGCTCTCTATTTCGGCATCCCCAGTTCACAAGGAGGTCCGCCTAGGCATTTCCTTTCCTTTTCACATGGGACGAGATGGTGTATGCTAGTCGCTGAAGTTGCTTTTTAACGTCTGTTATTACCCACGCCATCCTCCAGCTTTTGCTTAGTTTTTTCACTAGTGTTCCCTGCTGTATTTGTTTTATGGTTTCTATGATCAGCATGGAATCATCTTCTATTTGCAGTCTTTGGTACCCTTCTCGTATCGCTATCTCCAGTCCCATGTTTATTGCGTGGTATTCTGCTTCATTGTTTGTGGCAATGCTGCAGTCCATTGCATATGCCCATTTGATCTTTCCTTCCTCGTCTCTGAATATCCCTCCCGTACCCGCCTCCCCTAGGATGCCTTTGGCTACCCCATCGAAGTTTAGTTTTATGAATCCTTGTGGAGGGTTCCTGTATCTTTCTTCAGCTCTTGCCTTGCCTGCATCATGTTCCTTCCCTATGCTGCTTGAGATTTTTGCTTTGATTTCCATTCGGTTCATGATGCTAGTTTCCGTTCCTTTTGTCTTTCAGTCTTCCTCTTTCCAGTTTCCCAAGATGATTGTTTCTCTTATGTTTTTCATGATTTGGTTCTAGATTTCCCCTTTGTCTTTTTTTTCTTCACTGAATATTACCTTGTTTCGTGCTTTCCAAAGGTTCCACAGGAGAAAGCTGATTGACAGGTTCCAAGCATGGTTTAGGATTTTGTTTCGGTATGGCTTGTTGCGCCACTGCTCTATTGTTATTTTTATACTCCCTAAATTTCTTTTTGTAATCTCAAAAAGTTGTTGGTGATTTTGCCACAGGTTATTACTTACACTGCAGGAATTTACGACGTGCTCCATGGTTTCTTCTTGATTTTGGCATAACGCACATCGCGAAGGCCCATGCGTCCCTTTCCTTCTTAATTGATCCCAAGTCAAGGCTCTCCCATGTAACATTGTCCAGGTAAAAAATGCCACCTTTGGCTAGGTTTTTAACTGCTAAATTCTTTTCCATTTTTTATGTCTGTGTTTCCAGCTCCTCGTGTTTTAATATGGTAGCCTTATGAGATTGTGAACATTCCTTTTATGCGTTTTCCCCATCTTATTGTATGTGGTCCTTATTTAATTTCTATTTTCCTGGTTGCTAATTCTTTTTGATAGGTTTTCCATTGATCAGTTTCTGGGGCTTCGGGCCAGTCACTCTTCATCTTCCATTTTCTCCAATAACTGTTTTGTTCAACTACCCAATAGTTTCTTACTAGATCTTCCACTATTTGGGTTGTGTACTGTTGGATTTCGTGTAGATGGGGTTCTTGAATCAGGGTTCCTCTTTGTTGCCATGCTTCCTGCCAAAAATCTGCTTTGTCTCCTTCATGAATTTCCCAGAAGCTGTTGTCTCTTATCAAGGCTCTATTCATACTTGCCAAGTTCCAAATCGTTGAGCCTTTCCTTTCTGACAGGGTTTGGAGTTTACCTTCCAGAGTCCTTGTTATCTCATATTTCTGTTCCCACAACATTTTCCATAGGTCATTCCCTCCTTGAATCCATCTCCACTATAATTTTTCCCCCATGACTTGGCTTAAAACATAAGGGTCTCTTAATCCTAGACCTCCCTCTGAGACAAACCTTCTTAACCATGTCCATGAAAGTAGATCCCATTTTTTTGATTTGTTTGCCCCTTGCCATAGAAAATTTTTGAATATTTGCACCATTTTCTGGCATATGGTCTTAGGGATCGCTTGACTAGCCATCTGATAGACTGGCATAGCTTGAAGGACTGATTTCAGGAGCATGAGGCGGCTCGATGTATTGAGCGTTCTAAATGTCCAATTGTCCATTCTTTTGAATTTTCCTTATCAAAACTTTCCAATTCGCTATTCTATACTGCTGATCACTCAATTGTACTCCTAAGTATTTTGTTGGAAACTGCCCAATTTTGAACCCCATTGTTCTTGCCAGGAAGGGTTGGCTTAATCTTGGTGTGTTGAAGAAGAAGATTTTAGTTTTCTCTTTATTCATCTCTGTTCCTGAAGCTTTTGTAAATTCTGATAAGATCTCCCCTAGTTTTTTGGCTTCCTTGAGGTTTGCTTGGCTATACATCATTACATCATCCACAAATTGCTAATGTGTAATAGCTAAGTCATCCCCCCATAATCTTAGCCCTTTGAACTCTCCTTTGCTTACTCTGGCATTGATTAAATGACCTAATATGTCTGCTGCTAAAATGAACAGGAACGATGAGAGAGGGTCTCCCTATCTTAGGCCACTAGATGGCTTAAAGGTGTCAGTAGGGGTCCCGTTAAGTAGGATTGACATACATGGTGTGGATATGATGGACATTATCCATGCTATCCATCTATCGTCAAATCCGTAGGCTTGTAGGATTTCTTGTAGATATTGCCAGCTGAGTTTATCATAGGCCTTGGCTAAGTCAAGTTTAACCATCATTCCTTTATTTCCCGTCTTCTTTAGGGAGTGGATCACCTCTTGCGCAACTACAATCCCATCAACAATTTGTCTCCCTTTCACAAACCTTGTTTGTTCTTTTGCTATCAATTCTAGGAGTAGAGATTATAATCTTTTTACCATTATGGTGGCCAGAATTTTATAGATTACATTGCAAAGAGCTATTGGTCTAAAGCTATGGGGTTCTTCAGCCTGATCTACTTTTGCTATTAATGCCAGAAAGGTAGCATTCCATGCAGGGTGCATTCTTTTATGGCTTCTTGATTCTTCTACTGCGTTAACAATATCTTTTTTCATGAAACTCCAAGTTGCTTGAAAGAATTTTGCTATAAAACCATTTGGGCCAGGGGCTTTATTTTTAGCCGTTGACTTAACTACTTCTGCGACCTCATTCTCCGTAATTACCCTTAGAAGAGCCAGGTTTTGATCCATGTTTACGTTTTTTGGGATGTATTGTCTTATTTGCTATCTCCTCATCTTTGTTACTTTGCGGCTCTGTGAGTATGCCCTTGAAATGTTGGATTAGGAGATTTTCCATTTCCTCTTTTTGGATTACCCTATTACCTTGTTTATTTTTTAGGGAGAAAATTCGGTTTTGCTGCTTGTGTTGCTGCATGCTCGATGGAAGAATTTTTTATTCCGTTCTCCCTCTTTTAACCACTCAACTCTTGAATTTTGTCGCCATAGGATTTCCTCTTACTTTCTTCTTTCCTCTAGTCTAATTAGCACCTCTCCTTCTTCCTGCGTAAGCTCCTCTGTTCTTCCTTCTTCTATTATTTTTTCTTGTTTCCTTTTCATTGCTATTTGGAGTTGTTCCTTGTCTTTATGGATGTTGCCGAATTCTTCTTAGCTCCAAGTCTTAAGTTTTCTTTTCAGCTTCTTGAGTCTCAATTGGAGTGTGTGCATCTTATTCTTACCTTGAATTTCTACTTCACTATTTTGCCACCAAGTTTCCATCTTTTCTATGTGTATTGGATCTCTTAGCCAGAAGGCTTCAAACCTGAAAGGTTTGTGCTGGTTTTGATTGTTCATGGCAATTTAAAGTTTTATTGGCCAGTGATCTGATCCTTGGCATGGTAAGATCGTTTCTTCATAGAAAATATCTTTCCCAAGCAAGTGTTTTGTTGCTAAGAACCTGTCCAATCTAGAGGCTATCTGCCTGCTGCCTCCTCTTCTATTATTCCATGTGTATTTCCATTGATAGTATTTATATCAATCAATTGGAGGGTTTTCTAGGTTTCCCTAAATCTCTCCATATCTACATCCTCCCATTGCAGTCCTCCTTTCTTTTCCGTTGTGGTTGTGATCATATTAAAATCTCCTGCTATCACCAATAGTTTTTTGTGTGCAGGTTTCCCATTCGAAGCAACTGTATTAGGAATGCCTCTCTCTCAAGCGATATGTGAGGCCCATACACCACTGATACAAGGAACCAATCTTTATGTCCTACCATTCTAAATCTCCCTGATAGGATCCTTCTCATTCCTATCCATAGGTCAACCACTACTTCTGTTGGATTCCACAGTATAGCTACACCCCCTGCACTCCCTTTTCCATCTACTGTCATTCTTTCATAATAAGGCTTGATTTTTTAAGAATTTCCTCCATTTTTGCTCCCGTTATTTTTGTTTCTTGAAGCAACATGATTCGAGGTTTTTCTTTTTTGATCCTCTCAGCCAGATACATTTGCTTACCCTTGTTGTTAAGCCCTCTTATATTCCATGATGTAATAATCATTGAGACGGTTGGGTTGTTTGATGTAAGATCATTGAAAGCGGCACTACTCTTCCTATGTTGACTAACATTTCTCCCATTACTTGAATGGATTCTTGTAGGTTCTTCCATCCTTGTTTTTCCCCCCTTTCACTTTATTTTGATGTTTCTGGCTATTGTCATGTTGTGTTCCAAGCTATTCATTCGTCCCTGTGTTTCCACTCTCCCGTTTGTCTTTGTATTTTTGGAAGATGTCTTTGTATAATTTTTTGTTTTCTTCTGGGATAAACCGCCCGTCTAGGTTTTTCCACTTATCCAGTAAATTTCTTAGAATTTCCTCTTCTGTGGTTGGGTCATCCCCTTTATTTATGTCTACTTCCATTCCTTCATACTCCTGGTATGCATCCTTTTCTTGTTTCCACTTTACTTCTGTTTCTTCTTGAGATTTATGCTTATTGTTGTTGGCTTCCTGCCTTTTCCTCCCGCCTTCCTGATCTGTCTCTTCTTGGTAGTCCATCTTCCGGGTTTCTTCCTCCCCTTCTTCTATTTGCAGTATTTCATACCTATTTGTCTCTTTACTTTTGGTTTGTTGTTCTTTCCTGCCATCCTTCTGGATTTCTTTGGTAGGTCGTTTCTTGATTTTTACTTCTTGAAACCCCTCATCGTCTTCAGTGGTTTTCCTCCATTGCTTGGTATTTCTCTCCTCTTCCTCTGCATTTAAGGGGCATTCCTTGAAAATGTGTCCATATTCATGACATTTTCTACATCTAAAAGGTATATGTTCGTAGTCTAACACATGCTGCTAGACCTCCTCATGATATTCTAGTTCAACTGCACCTGGTATAGGGTTTGCAATGTTCATGTAAACACATATTCTTGCATACGAGGTATATCTACCTCTTTTAGTTGATTCTGCGATCTTTACGAAACTACCTATGGTGTTCCCTATTCCTTCAAGTATCTTTGGGTCTCAGAAATCCATAGGTAGTCCAAACAGTCTAACCCATAAGGGTGTTGCTAGGAATTTTTCTTTGTCTCGGTTGTAGCATTCCTCCCGATACCTCATAAATAAACCTGCATTATTATGGAAATATGGTCCATTTTCAAAAGCTTTCTCTTTGTCTTGCAGGTTTGAGAAGATTACCGTAAAGAATCTGCATGCGCCTAGCTTTAGTTCAATGTGGCCGCATGGCTGCCATTTCTGCTGGATCCATCTTGTCAGTTCTTTTTCTGAGGGCCAGACTCCGATGAAATTGCAGATCAATGCATGGTCTTTCATATAGATTCTATACCTTTCCAGTTTGTTCATTGGAATGACAAACCTCAATTTCTCCACTGCGCAGGGCAGACATCTTCCTTTTCTTCCTGCTTGCCAGCGTGCTCCCAGGACTCGTCCCGGTGTCCTTTGTTCAGCCTCCGCTTTGTTGTTGCTTATTCCTTCTCCCGCTATCACGTCCCTGTAGGAGGGTATCTCTCCCCTCCTAGTCTCCTTTGCCATTTCTGAGCCGCCTGTTCACTTCTTTCCATGCCTGTCCACTTGTTTTCGAGGTATTCCGCGTTGCCTACCTCATGGCCGCATGGTCATTAGGGTTGCAGAGCTCCAAGAATCCCTCATCGTTTTGTAGTGGAATAAAACGTAGTATTAATAGTTTTATTCAATATCAAGGTGAATAAATAAAATAGTTTTATATAATATAAAAATCCAAACAAACAAATCAAAAGATAAGTTCAGAATCACGATATAGTTATATGATATAAGACATTTTAAAGGTGATAAACCTCATAGGGGTTTAAAAGGATTTAAGAGCCTATAATTCACCTTCATATCATGTAAGTAGTTATGGTAGCAACGGTATTATTGAAGATTTATTTTATGATTTTGATGATTTGGATGGTTAAGGAAATGGTCTTCCCTTTAGAATTGCATTTGTTCACAACAAGACTAAATAGTGGTTATATTGGAATTTTTATGAAATATTTGGATGACATTTTCCTTGTTTGTTGGAGCAATGGACATGGTGGTGGGATTTGCATTGTACCTGCATTAATTGTTTATATTATGGGAGTTGTGGGCATTGTCGTACATTGAATCTAGGGAAAAATTTAGGGGCTAAATTTTTGTCATGGATTAACTTTCCATATTCACCAATTTCCATTTCTCTCAAAATGATTCACTCAAAGTCTATTGGATAAAAATTAAAATCATCAAAATTTTCTTGGAACTATATGAATCCTTAGAAATTAGAATTTTTTTTATGAAAAATACCACCATCATATTATAGTTATCATTTTAAACATG
The DNA here is from genome assembly GCA_000404065.3 of Pinus taeda. Classification (NCBI taxonomy): domain Eukaryota; kingdom Viridiplantae; phylum Streptophyta; class Pinopsida; order Pinales; family Pinaceae; genus Pinus; species Pinus taeda. The sequence continues at coordinate 19,674 of APFE030813366.1, read as the reverse complement.
AGTAATATTTTCCAAGGTTTATACACATAGATAAAATGGATCCTTGAAATTTCCGTAATTGAATGTAGGAGTTGTGGGAAGAGGAGGTATGGGAGTTGTGGCACATTGATGCCCTTAGTCACACCTACATTCATTCGTAGATTACTAGGTGTTTCTTGTGTAGTTATGGTTTGTCTAGAAGTTGATCAATTATTTGTTAAACATGTTTTGTTTTGGGTTTAGGAAATATCCTATGACGTTTGTAGGGTTGACATTGGTTGTGCAAAGACCACAATTATGGTTTTAGATCTAAATATATTTCTCCTAGAATATGTTATAGTTTGATGCCTATTATTTCTTTTGTGTTCCTATTTACTATAGTGTATGAAATATCCTTTTTCGTTATACATTTCCCCACAACTTTTCGCTACTCTCATTATACATTACTCATGTTGTCCTAAACCTTTTATGCATAAAATTGAAGGATAGTCACAAATAAAAATGTGTTTTCACCATCTTGGAGAAAAATTCTTCCATGAGACCTACACCATCTTAAAGAGCATAATTTTCCCTTTCCAACGAGCTATTACTCAGCCCGAAACTCCAAGATGTTTGGGAGAAATGAATTTTTGAAGTTAATTTATTAATTCTAGATATGGAGATGACCTGAGCAAGCCTACACAAGTCAGCCTCCTAGAAGGGACGTGACTGTTCATTTTGAGGATTCAAAAAGTGTATAAATAAGAGGTTAGACTTCTGTTTCTTGGACAACAATACGGTGAAAATCACACACATGGAACTCGGACAAGATAAGACAGCAAAGATAGAAGGAGTTGACATCTTGTGAACTATATGTTAAGGAGTATATTCTTGTGGAAGACTGCGGTTAAGAATTTGATGATAAAAAATTGTGTTAGGGTGGTTGGAAGAGACAATTTTAAGATATTTCAGTGCATCTGAGCACAAGGACTAAGCCTTAGACTATTGGATGATAATGTGGACTGAACATGGTCTACCTGTTGCAGATAAACTCCTTCCTAGCTGCAGATAGAAATGGGTTATCTCTTGCACACCACCGACCTATGTAAATGATTTATTGTAGACCTTTTCTTTTGCGGATCTAAGACTCCTGCTGCATACCCTTTAGTGGCACAGTTGCAGATAATTTGACTTGTGATAAAAGACCTCAACTTGTGGAACCAATTATAACCTTATTGGTTGTTGTACCTTGTGGACTGTATATTAATTTTTTTTATAGATTGTGTATGGGTTCAAGCTATGACTATAGTAAACATATGTGTTAATGAAGCATTGAAGATTGGAATCTCCCCATCACAACAACAGTAAACTATAACACAGAGAAGTCAAGCAATCATGAACTGAAGATAGGACAGTGAGTAGTGAAGGAGGATTGCCTTTAGATACTGAAGCATTTCGTGTAAGTTCTATCTACATTCTTTGTTAAAACCAGGATTGGTGTCCTTGGAGTTGGTGCTCCAAAACTCAAGGTCGGTGCTTTGGACGAGATAGGGTCGAAGCCCTAGAGGTCGAATCCTTATCAAAGACCAAGTTGGTGCTTAGCAATAATTGTCATACATTGTACTTATTCTTTAATACTCAATAAAATTATTCTTATACATTTCTCTGATTAAATTGTTAAGAATCTATTTGGTAATAATAAAAATTGAAAGAAAATATGGATTCACCCCCCTCTCAGTGTTTCCAACACCTCTCACCTTATATATATAGTCTGTCCATTTGTATTGGTTCATGAAATGCATAGTGGCTAAAGAAATGGTGGCAAACATCAACACCGTCGTGTGAAACGAGTCGGATCCAGGCCTCCGGGCCATTCAGAAAGAGCTCCAGCTCATTCAACATCAACTACAAAATCAAAATGCGCGCCTGGTTCGCATCGAGCGACATATTCCATGTTTGTCGCAATCTGAACTCCCAGGTTCAAGTGCTAAAGATCTTGCTCCAATGGAATCATCAAATGAATAGTGGGTCAAAGTTATGCCTGTTAATTTTTGTTTAATTTTGATTGTATATGTCGAGTAGCATCCATGTTTTCATTGTTATGTTTACTAGTTGGTTTCCATACTATTAGCCTTATAAGGCTTGGTGAGACAGACTCAAACAATTTATGTTTTGGATGGCTTATCATGTGATTCAGTTGCCAATAGACCTGGTTTCCCACTGGGCAGATTGAGCCTACCGAATGACTTATATTTGTAACATGCTTGTTTATAGATGAGTGAATGAAAGGTACTGCTAAACTTACAAAAAAAAATATAATGCAAAAATAATCATCAAAATAAGTTACAAAAATATACACAGCCTCACATTCAAAAACTAATATGAACATTGTGAGAAGATTTGAAATTTGGGTGTAAAAAATTGCACCTTCACCCAACAAAAAGTGAAAGTTAAAAAGTGAAATATACATACAATTCATTATAAATTTTAATTTAAAAAAAAAAAAAGCATATAAAAAAAAATCACGAGAATACAATAAAGCAACAAAATATCACGAAAATAAAATAAACTACCAATATTGTAACTCTTCCAACTTTATTGAGATCATTATACTTCCACATGGTGTAGACAACCCCACCATTTTTCAAAAACAAATAATTTAACAAAGAAACAAATAACAAAAGAATCACAAAAAAACTCATGAGAATGAAAATGAAATAAAAAAGCAATAATTCTACCACCATAATTATACCTCTAAATGATGATAGACAACCCACCATACATAATTTGATATATAAATTTTTTTAAACAAAGAAACAAATAACAAAATAATAAGCAAAATTATATTGATATCATTATACCTCCATATGGCGTAGACAACCCCACAATTGTAAATTTAGTGTTGATGTACAACCATAATTCTACCTCTAGATGGTGATGGACACCCCCACCGTATATAATATAATATACAATTTTTGATAAAATTAATAGTTCTCCCAGTTCTAAATCATTGATTTAGATCAAATAAAGCAGCAATTATTGCAACTCGCCCACCTTTATTGAGATCAATATACCTCCACATGGTGATAAACAACCCCATGATTATAACTTTAACGTTGATGTACAACCAAAAAGTGATGGACAACCCACAATATATAATTTATTAGGTAAATTTTGATAAGATTGATGGTTCTCCGAGTCCTAAATCATTGATTTTCTATCCAAAATTGCCTAATTCTTTATGGCGGGAAAATAAAATTAAATTAAAACCCCTTTATTTTCAACTTGACTTTCAAAGCCATGTGAGTGATCGAAAATATGGGTAACGTCCACGGTATCATTAAAATATTGGGAGAGTTTTATATGGGATAATTAGTCTGTAAATTCTAAATAGTAAAATTGTAGTTATCAAATTAAAAATAAATTAAATAATATGGGATAATTAGTCTGTAAATTCTAAATAGTAAAATTGTAGTTATCAAACTAAAAATAAATTAAATAATAATTTATTTATTTATTGTTTATAGGTTAATATTTAATTAAAAGATAAGTTTTTTTTTTTTTTGTATGTTTTGTTAATGAATTTTGACAATAATTAAGATATAATATTTTCAACCACAACAAAAAAATTACTGTTTGAATTTGATTGTTCTTTTTCAAGAGCATGTATTAATTTAAAATTAATATAATGGATCATATTTCCTATTTTTTACATAATGAGATCAATTCTTATGCTTCACTATCTAGATCACCCTCAAGAAGTTTGTAAATGTATAAAATTGATAAAATTGCCATGCAAAGAAGAAACTATCAAAATTGGATAACGAACAAATTCCAAGGTCAAAGAATAACTACTTTTACTATCGAATCATCATAGACATTGTTGTTGATTGTGCACAATAATCAATTTGTAAATGCTTACATGCTCATTCGTTTTTTTAATAAACAATGACTAATGTTATTTTTGTATACTTAATTCCCACATGTTTTGTAAATGAGTAAAGAAGTGAAGGAGAAGTAATGGTAGGTTAAAGATGAAAGGAAGGGAAAGATTAAAGACAAGTACAAAACTCACTATGTAAAGGTACATGAAATGATGTTAGTGAAAGAAGATGTTGTGATGGTGGTCATTGTGGCTACTACTACAACTCATATTTGTTAGGATGTTGAGGACCAATTAATGTTAAGCATAGTTGTGGCTTCAAGTGGTGCCCTCATTGTAGCACAATGCATTTAGAAGGCATATCCCTTGAATTTGATCACTATCAATTGGCTTCTCTCCTTACCTATGTTAATGTCAAGACCCCTAGGAATATTGTCACCTTAATAATAGAAGCAAGGCTAAGTACCAATACTCCATACCTCTTAAGATTTAATAATCTCATATTTCATATTATGCATTGACCCATTTTAATAAAATTATTATTGATTCTTTCCATCTTTCTATGGTAAGAATATGTATATGTAAAGGCTTTGAAAATGATATAGTTTTTCTTTGTATGTTAGTAGTTTAGATTTCTTTGTTCAAGCAAACAAGGAATTCCATACAAAACAAACATCTTCAATAACCACTCAAACAATCAAATCAAAGATCATAAAACCAATATTTTTATGTGGTTTAAACCCTCTAAGAGGGCAACACTCCATGGCCCCAGTCAATGTGGCTACTTGAGGCAATTTCATTAAATGTAAAAGAATTTTTTTACATAAGAGTGCTCCTCATAATCGATCATCAACAAATGACCCTTCATGTTCTTTAAATAGAGATCATGGACCAATCAAGTATTATTCCATGGATCAATAACCATTAATGTCAAGGAGAATATGAACTATCAAATCACTCTATGTCTAAAACATATCATGATCGTCGAATTATAATGCAACTAATGCACGCTAAAAAAATTACACTTTTTTCCGAAAGACACATTGACCAAGTTGAACTTAACTAACTCCTAAGTGTCTAAATATCCTAACAATATTTCTTTATAACATATTCTTACTCGCCTTCCCATTTCATGGATTTCCCCAACAACCCACATGGAGAAACAATTTTGAAAACAAAAATTATACAAAAAATATTCCATATGAAAAGGATTTTGTTAATCAACAATCATAAACATGTGGAGATTTGATTTCAACAAATGACACTAATTTGGAACTTTGTGGTCAAGATTTATTAATGATGGGATGCGAGCTACTGAAACACACTCACACACAAATGCATGTGTGTGTGTGTGTGTGTGTGTGCGTGTGCGTGTTAAACCTAATCATATCTCTGATGGGTGGAGTGTCCACTTGACACATTAAGGAGTTTCAAAAACTCTAACATAGTTTAATATGGAAAAACTATTGTAATAAACATGATCATGTTTATGTTTATTCTTGGGTATTAATTTGTCTCAAGCTTTAAATGATCCATGCATTACCCATGGCCATGTAAATTGGTTGTAGAAAGTCACCTTCACTAAAATATGGTTTTCTTTGTACACAAAAAATGGCGAGGAAGGAAAGTTATTGTTCTCTATAAATATTTATATTGAAATGTATTTATTTTGTGGATATTAATAATGGTATAGCTATTACTTTCCAAAGGAAATCAAATAGTTAAGAGTGAGCACATCAACAATATTCTTACAAATAATTAAAAGTGTAAGCATACAACCTTTAATCATATATATCATGATGGGTTAGCTCTTTTGGTAGGGATTTTCTTTGAATTTCGCACAGGAGCTCCCAAGGTTAGTTCCTTGAGTTGATTGTCTTTATTTTTTGCCTCACTCAATGTCCTTGTTGATTCAAGTGTTGTAATTAGCAATGATGGGTTTTATAGTGGTACCATCTATAGTGAAACAAAGTTCCCCAAACTTTCCCTATGAGATTTTCCTTAGATAAAGGACCTTAATTAATTATATATATTCTATTCTTAAGATTCATGTTATTAATTTTCTTAAGGAATTCTTTTTAAAACTATCAAACCTAGTGATATGGTAGGAATTTTACATCATGTGTATACTTACCCACTTGGATTTGGAATAACTAATTAGTAGGAACAAGGATACGGGGGTTATATAATTTTTTCTTGAGATAACAAGTAGAATAATTTGAATTCATAAACAAAAAATGGATTTAATATGTATGAAATGGGCCATAAAGTTTCTTTCATTAGCATAAAATTAGAAGTTAAAACTCTAGAGAGAAATCCTATTAGAAGGGATAGTCAACTTAGTCGACTAGACCCAATAGGCGAAGCCATTCAATTGTCCAAAATAGAATGTGAGTCGATTGACCATGAAGTTCAGTCAACCAACCAAGGTAGTTAAATACTTATAACTACCTAGTTACTGAATATGATACATAAATATCCCATTGTATAACCAAGTGAGAGAATGACTAGAGGAATTATTGTAAGTGGTGTGCTACATTAATAAAGAATCCTATTTTTTGGTCTTCCACTACTTGTGTTATCTCTCATTTCTCTCAGCTATGTGTGTGTATATCTATTAATGTGTATGATAATGTATCATGCTATGTTGGTATACCATTGGTAACTACTCACTAATCCTTATATTACAACATTGGTTTTGTTGCCACTAGTTCCTAAACCTAAGTTGAAAAATTATGCATACAATGATGTTGAGTTTGGCAGAGATATATGAGTGGTCGCAATGAAAAGTTGAGAACTATCTCAAGAACTATGCAAAATCGACTAATGATAGAAAAAGCAAGATATTTCTTCAGAGAGACCCATGAGACATTTTTATAATCCATCCCAAAAGAAATTATTAGATACATTGACCATGTTGTTTGTTGTCACTCACTGTAAAAAGCGTTTTCAGTTTCCCAAAGTGCAAAAGATCAGTAAAGCTTGCAGTCATCTCCCAAATTGTAGAAGAACTCAAAGCTAAATTGAACCCCCTCTATTGCATATTTCTTGGAACGAGCTTTCTAACGGTATGTGGAAGTCCAAAAATGGACTTCTAGATCAAAAATTATGGCGAGTTAAAGTTCAAGGGTTTTGTTGCCTTTGAAAGGAAAGAAAGAAGAACATATCGTAGGTTTGGGAGCATGTCACAAATCACAATCAGAGTTTTCTAAAGTAGCAACAGGGGAGGGAAGAGAAAACAAATGATCACCGATCACCGATATCAGAGATCGGAGGTCGAAGGCATAGTGTACAGTGCTTATTGGAGATTCCAACGATCTCGCATATTGACGATAGTAAATGTCAGAGGAACAACAACGAAGTGATCACCGATATTGAAAATCTCATATCGGGAGGATCAAGTGCATTGCACATCGGTGATTAGAGGTCCATGGCAGTCGTAAATCAGTGATCGAACTCAAAGCAGCATGGAATATCGGTGCATCACATGTCAGATGTTCGATATATCAGAGGTCCTATATCAGCGGGCTCACACATCGAAGGTCATAGCCATGTTGCAAATCGGAAATCAATGATATTCAACTGACCATTATAAAGAAATCACGGGAAAATAATTTCGATGGTGTTAAAGCACCGAGAGGGTCGAAATCAATTTAACAAATGAAATCAATCGTAAAAGAAGAAGCATGTGGTCCTTTTCTCTCTCCTCCAGGGAACTTTGCCACATGTGACAAAGTATTATTGGATCCTGTAAACACACGATAGCGCTGACTTCACCGTGACATGGAAGCATGAAGGACACGTAGCATGTTGATCTAGCACTTTCAAGGTCCTATGGGGGCATATCTAGGTGACATGTGTCACCCCTTAGGAAGCAACACGTGGCACTGATGACATCATCAATTAGAAATCAATGATCGGGGATAGCAGCACATTGTGCATCAAGAGGAATTCGACGAGAGCGAACCTCTGACTGGGGGGCTTCGATACAAGGGTTGGACCACAGTCACATAAAGGGCCAAAGAACCAGGGGCTAAGCACGAAGGTTGATGTGACAATCGCAAGTTATGGAAGTCACACCAATGACATGGCTCAGAAATCGTCGATGTGCTAATTGTGATACTCCAAGTGGACCCAATCGACAATCGACATTCGTAATGTTGCAAGGGTTGTCCAATGTAAAGGTCAAATATTTCGCCAATATATGGGATCTTTTTTAACAAAGGAATGAGTTTCCCGAGCATGCATCGAAAGGCCCTAGCACCCGAGGACTAAGCACCTGATCATAGCCCCCAGTCATATGAAGGAAAACGGGCTCAAAGAAAAAGGGGCTAAAGTGGATCGGAATGTGTCATTCTGTGAGGTCTTTTAATACAAAATTCCTCAGGTAATAATTGTCTGATAATGGAATACAAGGCTTTAAAGATGCAATGGGTCAGTAGCTGAGGCATTGAATGAAGGCATGGTCCAACGGTAAATCAATATGGGAACTCAGGAAGACTTAATGCCTTAGCATGGAGCTCCACTCAGTGATCCAATATATTTTACTTATAGATGCATAAAAATTATATGAAACAAAGCTTATTAACCATGGAACTTAAAGCACATAAAACAATGTGGAAATAACTTGATAACCATGAAACCATGACACAAAGATTTGATTACGGAGTTCATCCAATTTAGATTACATCTCTAGCCCCTACTCAATAGTGGGGAGGCCTTCTTTCATTAAGTGGCATAAAAAGAGATAAAAGTACAAGCCACATTCATTTACAATTCTTACACCTCCAAGATAGAATATGGATGAAGAATGGGGAGCCTAGCTTCAGAAAGAGACAGTACCTCCAAAATCCAGGCGAAAAATCGTGCAGAATCACCTATCCAAACACCCAATTCGGAGAAATGAAGCTTATGCACCCTCTTGGAACCTCCCTGCTTCTCAATGCAAGGTTTTGGCCTGCTACCAAGTCGAGTTACTACTGCACACAATGTGTTATGAACTATCGTGCCAGTCTTCTCTTTTTTCCCTGTGCGAACCGTCCATTATATAACCTTGATCGGCTGATTCCTTAATCTCAGGCAGTTCCAATAGAGTAAAAGTTTAGCAACAGTTCATTTCCAACAGAGAATCTCAGGCCTGGAATAGTATGCGGTAACAACCTGTTTAAACATATCATAAACCTCTTAACTGCATGTTAATCCCTTAACCGGGTGGTTGTAACATCAACGAAAATAATCCAGCAGCACAGATAGCCTCATCACAAATCACAATCGGTGTTTTTAATCGGAAAGCAGTCTTGACCTTTGTGAAAAGTGGCATGCAATAATGGAGGACCTGATGGGATATTAAACACAGTGTATAATATATCAGATCTGAAAACCATTACAAATCGCAATTGACGGAATCGAAAAGTCTTATTGTTTTAAGAACACACGTTATGCGATATGCAATAACGATATTGCAATCACAACCCTAACTATCAAGGGCTATTCTATAAGCACTTCCCTTTGCGATTGCGATATGTGATTATCGCTTTGCATCCTGACTTTGCGGGGTTTGATTTTGTAAAACTGATTCACCTCCAATCTACGATTGCGATATCGCAATCACAACCTGATAGTGTTGGGGATGATTCCTTAATTGCAGACCTCCATGATTAGTGAAATGTGGGGCCAATGGTGCCCTACCACTTGGCGCTTCCCCATTCTTTGAAGAGTTATGCTACGCCATCTTCTCCTGCCACTTGTCCAAGTCAAACCTAACTTTGAGTTGCTCTAACTTATTCAAATGAGCTTGGATTCGCATGTCGTTCGCATCGTTGGAATCAGGATGACGAGCACTTCAATCTGATGCTACATTTATAGAGTTTCTGTCACTTTCATTTTTGAGCTTTTTTACCATGCCACTTGTACTTTTTAGAGATCCACCTAGATCAATCCTCCCCTCTAAGATATTTTGGACTGCCAAAAGCCTTTTCAGTCAATTGGCAAGTGAGGAAATTTCTCCCTCACTTTTTCTTTCTCCATCTACTGAGCTTTACTTGGATGCATTCCTTTGAAGCCAACATGAATGTAATCCACATCTCCTTATCGTGAAGTTCTAGTTTTCCTTTCGAGTATGATATCTTCGGGAAACTTGTCTAGATACTCTAGTGCAAAATCGTCCACTATAGGAATCTGTGCAACCTCTTCGGTATCCATAATCAATGGATGTTCATAAAGCTTCAGGTTTTCAACGTTTACTACTCAGTACATTTGCATATAAGCGGTCAAGTCAAGATGAAAATCATTGTCTCCAATATTTTCCAATATGGTGAAGGGACCATATCAAATGGGTCTCAATTTCTTCCCTTCTCCCTTCATTCTATCCTTGTTGATGTGGAGCCATACCTTGTCCCCAAATTGAAACTGATGGTCAAATCGATGCTTATCATGTCGAGCTTTATACCGAGCCTGACTCTTCTCCAAATTCTCTTGTACTACTTGATGAATCACATGTATCTGTTGAAAAAACTTCCATGCTTTGTCCCTATCATCTCATCCTTTTCCATCCTCATCTTTACCAAAGACCATGTCTAAGGGATCCTTTGGTAGATAACCAAAACATGTCTCAAACGGTGAGCTCTGTGTGGATGAATCTGCTATTTGATTGTATGCATGCTACACAGAAGGAAGCTATGCATCCCACAACTTGGGATGTTTTCCACAATAGCCTCATAATAAGTGTATCATGGTGCAGTTGATGACCTTTGCCTTCCCATCGGTCTTTGGATGAAATGCCATACTTCTTTTCAACTTAGTGTCCATTATTCTCCACAAACTGGTCCAAAACTCACCCAGAAAGCGAGAGTCTCGATCTAACATAATAGATGTGGGCAACCCAAAATGGACCCAGACATGCTGAAAGAAAAGATAAGTAGTCTACTCAGCAGTGACCTGGTTTTTACAAGGCCTTAAAATACACATTTACTAAAATGATCCACGATGACATACAAATAGTCGTGACCTTTCCTAGACATATGCAAACCACCTACAAAATCCATGGACACACTTTTGCATGCTCGACTCGGAATAGGGAGTGGTGTGTAGAGCCCAATTTTTCTATTAGATGGATTTGAAACATAACACAACACACAACCCTTTACAAAATGAGTCACAATGTTTTCTATATGAGGCCATAAACAAAACCTCTGTAAATGACATAAATTTTTTTCAACCCCAAAATGACCAAACACAAGAGAAGTATGGGCTCAACGAGACTTCTAGTACAATTGTAACCATTGGACTTCTAGTACAATAATATCAACACCACCCATTGGAATGGAAATCATTGGAATATTCAATAAATATTCCCCCATGGTTAGCCTGATATTATGGTACTTTCTAGAGCAATTTATAGTTCCTACATTTGAAACCATCACTTGCCACTTTGGTGCTAGATATATGAAGAAATTCAATTACTTTGCTATCTTACAATGAATAAAATTATGGGTACTACCTGAATCATTCATCACTATTAACTTTTTCTTCTTGATATATCCTTCTAGCTTGAGAGTTTGAGGAGTGGTAATTCCTACCAATTCATTACAAGATATGGTCAAATTCATTTATTCTTTCTCTCGGGTTGGTTCCTGGGGTATATCCTCCTCTTTTGATGTTTCTTGTTCCTTTTCTTCCTCCTCTTCACAATCTACGTAGAATAATTTCTTATCATCACACTTATGACCTTTAGTGTTTTTTATATCACAACTGTAACAAATACCTTTTTCTCTTTTTTCCTCCAATTTTTGTGGTGTCAACCTTGTAGGTTGTGGAATATTAGGAGAAACAACACTTCCATATTTATAGTTGTGAGTGGTATACTTCCTTGTTTCCATTTTCCATAATTGTGCTTTCATCTTTTGTTGCCACCTTGAATTCCTTCTACCAATTAATCAAGTTCCCAAAGTAGAACCTCATGTTGGATGTTATCTTTTAAATTCCTTATGAAGACATCAATCCTATGCTCCTCTGGAAAATTGGTTACCCTAATATTCAATTTTTGGAAGTCTTTAATGTGCTCCTCCATTGAACCCTTTTGTTTGAGATTTATCAATTCACTAAAGAAGGCGTTGCTCTTTGTATCTTCATAATGTGCTATCATTTCCTTTGTAAACATTGACCAAGTGACAAGTGGTTTACAATAACAATTCCATCTATACCATACAAACTGATTGGGTTCTAAATATAAAGATGCAATACATACCTTTTGTGAGGGTTGCACATCCTGTAGATCAAAATATTTCACCATCTGTAGTATCCATGTTACCAGATCCTAGCCATCAAACTTCCTCATATCTATTTTTAGAATGTGGTGGTTCATAAACCCCACATTGGAGTTTCTGAAATTTTAATTCATATTCCCTTTGTCCTCATCATGATTTTCATGGATTATGTTATCACCACCAGGAAGACTTTCTTGCAATAACTTTGTCAAGCCTTCCTTCAAGCCTTCCATGTCTGCTTTTAAACCATTCATGTCACCTTTTAAACCATACATGTTTCCTTTTAAACCATCCATTTCACCTTTTAGTTCATCCTTGGTTTCTCTTTGTGAAAGCAAAATTTGTTGCACTTGGTCCTGTAATTTTGATATATCATGTTGCAATTCTTCATCTTCATGCGTCATATTAAAGATTTCTAAGGGATTAATGGGTGTAGAATTATTTTTCTTAGGAGCAATTTTAAAACCCAATACTGATGTCTATTCTTCAATATGCCCTTGGAATCACTTCAAACTGATTTTTCAAACAAAAGTTATGCAATTTTTAAAAAACTACACACATTTTTCTTGCTATTAGGAGCTCAATCTTGACATGGTTGTAACTCTACAATTTCAGATCTCCAAGTTCTGAATTTTTTTCCTGCAGTAGATCTCTAAGTCTTCTTTCCAACCCCATAACGCTGGTTGATATGGGATTCTTCAAGGAATAGTTATTCCAAATCTCCCACGACGACTTGATTATGGACTAGTACGGTAGATAAAATTTGTAGGGATGCCACGTGTCAATGTTTCAACCTTTGGCCCTAAAATTGATACACGAAAAACTAAATGTCGTGAAATTTTAGTCACTTTCCACGTAATTCAAATCTTATGCCTAGAACAAAAGTTATGAATATTTTCCCTAGGTCACCTATTTTTAGATTGAAGTTTGGAGCCTGCAAAAACGCTAACTTCTTCAGATCATATATCCGAAAATATAGCACCAAAAGCTATGAACTTTTTACACAAAGTTCACCGAGTGTTAAGCTCCACGTGGTAAACATTTCAGGTTCTAAAATCTCGTAGAAAAAAAGTTCTAGTGAAAATGCTAAGAAGCCCTATTTGAAGAAGCCAAACCCTATAATCCAAAGCTCTGATACCAAATGTTAGGCAACCATCTCACAAATAGATAGATCAGTGACTTAAAAATTATCCTTTTCGAGGGGGAATCCTCCTTTACATTACATAAATGAACAATTCTTGGATGATACTATTGACAAGACATCCTTTGTATATATAGGAGTCTAAGGGGTCACAATATAATTAGAGCCTACATAACAATAATAATATAAGGGCACAACAATAACAATAGTGGTCTTCTATGGGGCAAATCAATAACAATATGGGGTCTACATGGGCACAACAATAACAATAAGGGGGATGCACTAGTATTATAGGTACCTAAAATCTTTTTTCAACCATTTATACATTTCATTGCATGATGATAGTCGCTTTTTAGCTTTCCAAAATTTCAAGTACTTCGTTGACCTCTTTAACTTTAATAGGTGGCTAGGGACTTTATATTGTATACTTTTAGAATCTTACTATTTTTACAATAGCATAAGTCTACCATATATTGAACAATGTTGTATACACCTAATTCTCTATTATTGTTTTTCATCTACGAGTCATTGTCAAGTTTTAAATATACAATGAGTTGGATAAACACATTAAAATAGATAACACAATGTACTATCAACCAAAAAAAGCATACACTTACACAATTATCTCTTTTCTTTCTCCTTCCAACCATTTCGGCCAAAAATATATGAAATTTTCACATTATTTCTTAAATCTCTTATTTTCTTCCTATTTGTACTCTGTATCAAAAAATAAATAAACATACCTTCCTTCAATTCTTCTTACTATTTTTTTGGCTATTTGAGAGTTAAAGTGGATCCAATCTTCTATTTTCCATCATAAACTATTTTAATAAAAAATAGATATTTAAATGTAGCCAACATCTTTTATTTTCCAACATAAATTGCTTTAAACCAAAGTAACTATTTAAGTGAAACCGACGTTTTAGAATTACTTTCATTTACCTCTATTTAAATGAAGCATACTATGGTAAATGGTCTTCCTTACATTAGAGTAGATGATGAAGTATGTGAAGGTTTTGTATGTGGGAAACAACACAGAGAAATTTTCTCAAACAAAACATAGAAGGATAAATAACATCTAACATTGATAGATTCATATTTTTGTGGTTTGATGGAAACAATGTCTTTTGGAAATAAATGTTAGTTTCTTACTTTCATTAATGATTATCCCATGAAGATTTGATGATTTTTTTTGCACTAAAAATCTAAAGTGTTTTCTTATTTCTTTGAGATCAAGGAAATGGTTGGAAAGAAGGGTGGTTTGAATATTATTATCCTAAGAACAAATAATGGCAGATAATACAAATCAAATGAATTTTGAAAATATTGCAAAAGAAATGAAATAAAGAAAGAGTTTACAAATTCATATTATCCTCAAGAAAATGGAGTCATTGAAAGAAAAAGCATAACCATAGTAGAAATGCCTCGAAGCATGTTAAAAACTAAGTCTCTTGGAAATGAGTTTAGGGCTGAAGTGAGACATGACAGTGTGTACTCTCAAAATATGTTGTATGAGAGAAGTGTTGAATTTGACTCCAAAAGAAGCTTATTTTGGACAAAAACCTAGTATTGCATATTAGTATTTCAATACACAACATATGCACATGTGCCTAAGGAAAAGAGGAAAACGTTAGAGCATGAAAGTGTATAGTGTATCTTTATTGGATATATTACAAAATAAAGAGTTACATGGTATGATATTCAGGTAAGACAAATCATAATAAGTCGAGATGTTGTCTTTAGTGAACATGGACTTAATCAACCAGAATATGTACAACTAGAATAAAAAAAAAATGAGGTAGAGAATGATAATGAATCAAATGTTGAGGAAAATGATGATAAGAAGAATATATGTTGGATAGGAAATTTGGAAAAAGAAATACTATATCACAAAGTTCAACTATAAAATTTTCATTGATAGTTAAAGTAATCAATATGAATGATCCAAATAATTATGTAGGGGCATCAATGAAAAAGGAATGGAATGGAACCATGGAAGCATAATTTAATTCTTTAAGGAAGAATGATACATGGAGTTTGGTCAAATTACTCAAATGAAAAGATGTAGCTAGTACTAAATGGGTGTATTAAACTGAGTATAAATTAGATGGTTCAATTGATAAGTATAAAGCATGTTTAGTTTCGAAAGGATGTGCTAATAGATAAGGGATTGATTATACATAGACATTTTCTCCAGTAGCCAAGATGGACACAATCAGGATGGTTCTTATATAGGTTGCATAGTATAAGTGGATAATTTATCATATGGATGTTTAATTGGAATTATTGAATGGTTATGTAGATGAAGAAGTCTGTGTATAATAACCTGAAGGTTTTGAGATTCCAAGAAAGGAAGACTGTGTATACATGTTAAATAAATATTTGTATTCAAGAATTGATAATTATTTCGAGGATCATGGTTTATTAAAGAGTTCATCTAAACCTAATATTTATATGCTTCAATTAGGACAAGAAATTCTTATTATTGAATTTTATGTTAATGATATGATCTATACAAGAAACAATTCTAAATTGTTTCAAAGGTTTAAGTCACGTATAGTTGACAATTTTGAAATGACAGGCCTTCGCGAGTTGCATTTTTTCTTGGGTATAGAAGTATGTTAGAAGGAATATGGTACTTTTATGTTACAAGCCAAGTATAATTGGGGTATTCTAAAGAATTTCAACATGTTGATTTGCAAACAAGTTGCAACTCCTTTAGAAGTTGAGATGAAGTTATAAATACATGATGATTCCAATCGATTTGATTCTACTCTATATCATAATTTCATCTTGACAAAATATAACATTTGATCTAGGAGGATCCAAATAGGCATAAAATTTAAATTTCTCATATCTCAAGAAAACCAAAACCAAGCTATAGATCTCATTGAGACAATTCCAATGACATGAACGGCACCTCCATACAAGTCCATATGAGGAAGATATGCTCATATGAAGTTTGGCACAAAATAAAAAAATATGCGCAAGTGGGACCACAAGGTTCCACATGGAACTCCCTCAGGCTGCCACATGAAAGACTAGTAAGCAGGCCTAGGTGTCACCCATGACAGTTAACATGGAAAATTTGGTAGACACATGACATATCATAGTTGGCAAGAAAAGGGTGACTAGGAACACAAATGGGCCAATGGGGTATGCACCAAGTGGCCCAATTGAATGGTGCCACATGGCACCCAGATGGCAGCCATGTAGGCCTAACCAACCCACGGGAACATGACTGGGTCGACGATTGACATGGCTAGTCAAAGGTTCAACACACAGAATGGTTAGTTATGTAGTGTGGTTAATTAAACATATAACATATATATAACCATACACATATATGGTTAGTCATATAACCATCCAACGAATATTTAAATTAAAACAATTATTATAATTGAATACCAAGTCAAGGGTTTGCAGGGTTTGACCCTAGGACCTTCCCAATGAATACTTTTGTTTTAGCCATGTCAACCAATGCGCCATAACAATGGCTTTGTAAAATATTTCTACTCACGTATATTTAAACCAATGTTTTGGCATTTGATGGGGATACCACATTCGAACCATGGCAGAATGGAGTGCAATGCGAAACCAAATGCGTGGAGGTTGAGATTCACCCTTAGCACATTTTTTGATACAGATTCCTGATATATTCCATGGAATATTTTATAGGAATATTCTTGACATATTTTCACTCTTGTGGCATCTTAAAGATTCCCTAAGGGAACAAAAGGTAAAATTTACAAAAATTGGTCAAGTTTATACTCATTTTCCTTAGAATTTCACAAGGAATCCATTGGTGCAGTCAAAATTGGTATTTGAGTAGTAAAATTTCATGCCACTTTGAGAAGTGAGGTATTTCCATGTATTTTTCCATGTAATTGCCTTTCATTTTGCTAAGATAATATAGAGGCCTCTCCACTTTGAAGATGGGCCCAAAGATGTAGCTCACACATTGTGGGAAAACTCCATTAACAAAACTTGGTGCCTTGTATATAACATCTTCATTTTCTGTGGCTTCTTCGTAGATTTTTCATATATGGTATTTTCATGATATTTAAGAAATTTTGTTTAACATCACTGAAGAAAAGATCCCAAATCATGTTAGTATCAAAGTAGTCTTCTTTGATGTGAATTATGAGTGTGGATGCTTACTAAAAAAAGGTAAAGGAAAACTCAAGTATTGCAACCCCAATATTGGACCTACAACACGAAGAAATGAAATGGAGGACAATGGCATGCACACATAGAATGAGCAAGCTTTCCACAAGGCCTTATTCCATATGGTAAATCAGGTGGAACATTTGTTTGGAAATTATGAATGGAGAATGCAAAAGAGGGCAAGAAAGAGGGATCTAAAGTTGATGATAATGCATCAGTACACTGAGGAGGTGGAGGAGAACCTTTTAAAATTCTATCTTCAAGTTCAAGATCTTCCTCTTCCCCATCATTTTCATCATTCAAATAATCATCAAATAAATGCTTCTAAAAATCCATTTTTAAAGTTAGACGTGAAATTTGTTTTTATCATGTTTAATGGAGAAGCTAATGCAAAAAAACTAAAAAATTGGATTAGGAAGATTGAGGTCTACTACCATATATAGAAATTCGAGGAGGATGAAGCAAATATCTCGTTGGCATCTCTTCGACTGTGAGGCACAACTCTTGTATGGTGGGAGAGAAAGCTTCATAAAGGTAGCCAACATAATGGTAAAACCTTTCATCATGTTCTGAGTTTGTTTATGCATTACGACGACAATTTTACCTATTATGTTATACGAAAAAAGAAATGCAAACATATGAGATAGGGTAAAGGTCAAAGCGTTTCAATTTTTACAAAGGAGTTTAGGAAGAAAACATTGGCATTAAATATTCTTTTAGAATTGTTAGTGTCAGTCTTTTAAGCCTTCCTCCAGTTATCAAACATGCTCTTACAAAGTGATTTTAAGGTGTCAACGTCAAATTTTGTCATTTCAGTGAGTCTTCAAGCAAAATTTGGTCACTAGGTATTAGGTCTAGGGTTTGTTTTCACTCCTTTCAAAGTTGTCCAAATGTTGGTCCATGTCACCATTCAGCTGAGTGTACCATCATTCAGAGGGTTTTCATCATCATGTCAGGTTCCAATGGGTCATTTTACACCTTGTTCATGCTTCAGTTGTGCCTAGGTAAGGTTCATTTCCCTCTCCTAGGGTTTTGAAGGTAAATTATCTTGGATGGTCAAATCATCAGAAAAACTTGTATCCTAATGTTCATACACCTTCCCCTATCCTTAATGTATCTTATTAAACAATTCCCATCACTGATATCCCTCAAATTCCTCATTTTCGCACAAACCCTAGTCTCTTGCTACAACTTGAGAATTTTCTAGGCTAGGCCTGTGTTTTGCCCTTTTGGACCCCTTCCCCTCACTCAAACTTTAAAATTCCACTTTTCCCTGCTTCCTTACATCCCTCCCTACTTCCAAAAATTTTCTCAAGAATTTAGAATCCCCTTATCCCCTTCATTTCACTTCATTTTGACATATCCCCTGTTCCACACATCGGGATAGGTTTTACTCCAATGATGTTTCTGAGCAAGAAAATATGAATTTGGGAAAAATGAGAGAATTTTTTATCCAAAATAGGCCAAAGAAGAAAAACCTTCTTCAATTTTTACACATGTGTCATGGTTTTAGATAAATGTCAAAAATACAGTTGCCTCATGAGAATTGATGCACCTCTGAAGTGACCTTGGGAAAATCAAGATTTCTCCTAGCTTGGTTGGCCTAATGACTCGCTTGATGGGTCAAAAGCTAACTATACAAAAATATATTTCCAATGAGCTATCATGAGCTCAATTTTTGGTTGAGTAAGACCTTCAAAATTTTACTGCAACAGCACTCTGCCTTTAGGCAGCCTCATTTTGCACATTTTGACCAGTCTTGGGAGATTTGACTTTTGATAGGGAAAATAAACTCCAAATTGAAACATTCAAGTTGTTTTGGACATTATACTCAATACGCTTTCCAACTAGCTATCCCGCGCCCAATTTGGACACCGGGAAGGCCTCCAAACCTGGTCTACAAAAAGGCGTGTCGCACCTGCCTGCTTAGCCCAAATTTCACTCAAATCATCTTGCAAAGTCTCCAAATCTTGCAGCTTCTTCCTTCCAAGTAAGTGAAACATCCTAAAGTTCCTTTGCAAGAGTTTCATCCTCCTTGATGGTGTTTAGATATGTACAAATTAAAACCCTACTTTGTTGCACAGTCCATTGAAAAAGTTGTCTAGGGTTTGCAAAAATTGTCATTGTTGTTGTTTGCTCCCTGCAATCATTTTTACATTCCTCCACTACACTCCCCTCATTTCATATCCCTTACCCATCTCATTCACACTCATCTATCCCCCTATCCCCAAAACCCTAATACCTAATTCGTCTACTTCACC
>APFE030813365.1:206481-279971 GCA_000404065.3 Pinus taeda | reverse complement strand
TACTAGTGATATAGGTGAAGAACCTGACGTATCTGAACTCGAATCTGAAGTTGCTCCTACTCCCGTATCAGAGTTTGTTTCTCCGACTCCTAGTGGTCCTAGTTCTCCTAGGGTAGAAACCGTAATTACCCAAGATATTCCCGCTAGACTCATAGCGATCGAAGAGCTTGCTATTGCGGATATCGAAGAAAGCTTCCCTTTTCCGGATAATCGACCTATTTTATAGTTTAGGGAGCGTGAATCGATTCTTTATAGTCCGCCTAGGAGCACTGATTGGTACCGTTCACTGACCAATATTTTAGAAAATCCGGGACTCAGTTTTACACCACCCCGCATTTTTTATCACCCTTCACCTAGAGATCATTATCCTACATTGAATATGTCTAGTCCGTCATCCATGTATTCCCAATCTCCGGAAGCCTATTTATACGGCGGTCCTTCTGTTCTTGCTGGGTATCAGTCCATTTCTGGTACTTTTTCAGGAGCGTCTCCTCGTCCTATCGAACAAAAGTTGTTAACTAGAAGTAGTGGTCCTAAACAGTTGAGTGCAGAAGAAATTCTAATGATGTAAGGTCAACCTCAAGGCAATTAGTTACGGCCTGGGGGGAAACCCCAAGGTCAACCTCAATATCAGTATGCACCCCAAAATCAATATCAGTACGTACCTCAAGTTCAATCCCAGTATCAGTACGTGCCTCAGGGTTATCAACCCCAAGGTCAGTACCCACCTCAAGGCTTCCAACCGCCTTCTGGTCAACCGTATTATCAATCTTACCCTCAACTCGGTTATGGTCCTCAGTATCCTCAAGGTCAATACCCCGGAACGAATTTGGTGTGGGATCCATCTTAGAATCAGTAGGTCTTGCAACCGAATGTGCAGTCGTCATCCCAACCTGGACAGGTCACTGGTCCATCTCAGCAACCCGTCCAGTCTACGGCTCAAACATCTGCACCTTCTGTAGTTTCTCAGGCTTGGCCTAGTACATATCGTACTACGCCTCAAACGTCTGCTGCAACTACTGCAACATCTTCTCCATCTACCCCACCTGGCACCCAAAATTTGGGGTTTCCACCCGGCCCCAAAATTTGGGGTTTCCACCCAGCGCCCAAAATTTGGGGTTTCCATCCGCGCCCAAAATTTGGGGTTTTCACCTGGCACCCAAACTTTGGGGTTTCCACCTGGCGCCCAAAATTTGGGGTTTCCATGCGGCGCCAAAAATTTGGGGTTTCCACTCGGTGCCCAAAATTTGGGGTTTCCATGCGGGGGCGAAAATTTGGGGTTTCCACCGAGCGCCCAAAATTTGGGGTTTCCATGCGGCGCCCCAGCGCCCAATATTTGGGGTTTGTACACGGCACCCGAAATTTGGGGTTTCCACCCGGCGCCCAAAATTTGGGATTTCCATGCTGCGCCCAAAATTTGGGGTTTCCACCTGGCACCCAAAATTTGGGGTTTCCACATGGCGCCGAAAATTTGGGGTTTCCATGCGGAGCTCAAAATTTGGGGTTTCCACCCGGCGCCCAAAATTTGGGGTTTCCATTTGGTGCCCAAAATTTGGGGTTTCCACCCGGCGCCCAAAATTTGGGGTTTCCACCCAGGCCCAAAATTTGGGGTTTCCATGCGGCGCCCCAAATTTGGGGTTTCCACCCAGCGCCCAAAATTTGGGGTTTCCATGCGGTGCCCAAAATTTGGGGTTTCCACCCGGCGCCCAAAATTTGGGGTTTCCTTCAACGTTGCTTTTTGATCCTTCGATGTCATCTCTTCCTATCATTGTGAAGCAGAATTCACTAAGTGTTGGATTGTTCACCCACCAATAGGGAACATGAGCTGGGTTTAGACTGTCGTGAGATAGGTTAGTTTTACCCTACAGATGAACCTTCACCTAGAGGTCATTATCCTGCATTGAATATGTCTAGTTCATCATCCATGTATTCCCAATCTCCGGAAGCCTATTTATACGGCGGTCCTTCTGTTCCTGCTGGGTATCAGTCCATTTCTGGTACTTTTTCAGGAGCGTCTCCTCGTCCTATCGAACAAAAGTTGTTAACTAGAAGTAGTGGTCCTAAACAGTTGAGTGCAGAAGAAATTCTAATGATGTAAGGTCAACCTCAAGGCAATTAGTTACGGCCTGGGGGGAAACCCCAAGGTCAACCTCAATATCAGTATGCACCCCAAAATCAATATCAGTACGTACCTCAAGTTCAATCCCAGTATCAGTACGTGCCTCAGGGTTATCAACCCCAAGGTTAGTACCCACCTCAAGGCTTCCAACCACCTTCTGGTCAACCGTATTATCAATCTTACCCTCAACTCAGTTATGGTCCTCAGTATCCTCAAGGTCAATACCCCGGAACGAATTTGGTGTGGGATCCATCTTAGAATCAGTAGGTCTTGCAACCGAATGTGCAGTCGTCATCCCAACCTGGACAGGTCACTGGTCCATCTCAGCAACCCGTCCAGTCTACGGCTCAAACATCTGCACCTTCTGTAGTTTCTCGGGCTTGGCCTAGTACATATCGTACTCCGCCTCAAACATCTGCTGCAACTACTGCAACATCTTCTCCATCTACCCCACCTGGCACCCAAAATTTGGGGTTTCCACCGCGCCCAAATTTTGGGTTTCCATCCGGCGCCCAAAATTTGGGGTTTCCACGCGGTGCCCAAAATTTGGGGTTTTCACCCGGCACCCAAATTTTGGGGTTTCCACTCAATGCCCAAAATTTGGGGTTTCCATGCGGCGCCCAAAATTTGGGGTTTCCACCCAGCGCCCAAAATTTGGGGTTTACATGCGATGCCCCGGCGCCCAAAATTTGGGGTTTCCACCTGGCGCCCAAAATTTGGGATTTCCATGCCGCGCCCAAATTTGGGGTTTTCACCCGGCACCCAAAATTTGGGGTTTCCATGCCGCGCCCAAAATTTGGGGTTTCCACTCGACGGCCAAAATTTGGGGTTTCTTTACGGTGCCCAAAATTTGGGGTTTCCACCCAGCGCCCAAAATTTGGGGTTTCCACCCGGTGCCCAAAATTTGGGGTTTCCACCGAGCGCCCAAAATTTGGGGTTTCCACCAAGCACCCAAAATTTGGGGTTTCCATGCGGGGCCCAAAATTTGGGGTTTCCACCCGGCACCCAAAATTTGGGGTTTCCATGCGACGCCCAAAATTTGGGGTTTCCACCTACCGCCCAAAATTTGGGGTTTCCACCTGGGGCCCAAAATTTGGGGTTTCCATGCGGTGCCCAAAATTTGGGGTTTCCACTCGGTGCCCAAAATTTAGGGTTTCCATGTGGCAGCCAAAATTTGGAGTTTCCACTGAGCGCCCAAAATTTGGGGTTTCGATGCGGCGCCCCGGCACCCAAAATTTGGGGTTTCCACCCGGCGCCCAAAATTTGGGGTTTCCATGCGGCGGCCAAAATTTGGGGTTTCCCCCGAGCGCCCAAAATTTGGGGTTTCCATGCGGCGCCCCACCGCCCAAAATTTGGGGTTTCCACCCGGCACCTGGACTCAGGCGTAATATTTCTTAAGATACAGCCCATTACGGGGCCTATCCAGGGGATTGCCTTCATAATCGATCACCTCATAGGCACCTTTTTGTAGAACTCTTTTTACAATGTAGGGCCCATGCCACTCTGGCTCGAGTTTTCCTGCTCCTAGCTTATCATTAGCCTGATCGTAGAGCCGTACCAAGTCTCCCTCGACGAAAGAGCGGGGATTAACAGAGTTATCGAAGTGATTTTTCACTCGCTTCTTTTGAGCTTTGATAGCTAGGGAGGCTAGACGATGTGTCTCGTCCAGTCTTTCCAAGTAAAGAAGCCGCTCTTCCATGGGAGTAGTCTCGGGAAGTAACTCGACAGCTAATATGAGTGAAGGAATCTCACACTCAATGGGAAGGGTTGCCTCTAGTCCATATACTAGCTGAAAAGGGTCGAAACCGGTGGCATCCTTCGCGGAGGTCCGGTAGGCCCACAACGCAGAGAACAACATCAAATGCCAACTAGACTTGTGCATGCCAACAATTCTCTGAAGCATCGTGACCAAGACTTTGTTCACGGCTTCAACCTGACCGTTCACCTGAGGATAGTACGGAGTGGAACTATCATGCCTAAATCCTGGTTGGGTTGTCAACTCGGCCATCATATGATTACGGAAATGTTTTCCGTGATCAGTGTCAATGGCTTGTGGAACTCCAA
This sequence comes from Pinus taeda, assembly GCA_000404065.3. NCBI lineage: Eukaryota > Viridiplantae > Streptophyta > Pinopsida > Pinales > Pinaceae > Pinus > Pinus taeda. Next base: position 275,788 of record APFE030813365.1, on the reverse strand, counting down.
ACCGAGAGATAACATGGTTGAAAAGAAACTGCGCCGCCGTATGACCGTCTTCCGACAATGTGGGCATCGCCTCGGCCCATTTTGTAAAGTAATCTACAGCAACGATGATGTAACCATGCCCCCCGTCCGAGCGAGGGTTACATGTCACATAATCGATGCCCCATTTAGCAAAGGGGCCTACGGTCACAACGGGGTGCAGCGGGACAGCGGGCGCACGCATCTTCCACTGGTAAATCTGGCATTCGTGACAAGAACGGACGGCAAGAATGCAGTCCTTGAAAATGGATGGCCAGAAGTAGCCAGCACGGAGGATCTTTTGTACGGTGGCATATCCAGACATGTGACCGCCACAAGCCCCAGAGTGGCAATCATTTAGAACTCTTTCAGCTTCTTCGAAGGTTAGACATCGACGAAGAACTGAATCAACCCCAAGGCGGTACAGGGTGTCCCCAACTATGCGATATGGCTGAGCTTGGTGACAAATCCGTCGACGAGCGTCTTTCGAAGTCTCGGGGTGGAAGGAGGATGTCTGCAAATAGACAATTATGTCCCCATACCATGGATCGAGGGTGCTGATAAGGAAAAGAGTTTCATCTGGAATAGACTCCTCTATCTGCGAGGAAGTAGCAGCGGACGACAAGGAGCACAATAGTTCAGCAAAAACGAGTGATTTCTTGGACTTGGCCGCAGTAAATTCCAAGTCGAACTCTTGGAGGATCACGATCCACTTTGAGTACTTGCCCCCCAGCAATTGTCGTGAAAGAATGTAGGTCATGGGGTTACAATCTGAAATCACCGTAGTAGTACGCAACAAAATGTAGTGACAGAAGCGTTGGACGGTGCAGACTGAGGCGAGAGCCAACTTCTCGACATATGCATATCGAGTCTCCGTATCTAGTAAGTTGCGACTAAGATAATAAATGACATGCTCGATGCCATCATCATCATCCTGGACCAATGCTTCCAAGGTCGTTGGGGACTGACTCAACATCGGAGACCCGATGGATTTCCAACATGCAATAGACATAATGTAGGTTGATGCGCCCTCATCAATGATTGTACGATGGATCGTTTTAGAATTGATGACGACTTGAATGAGGAAAGCTATTTGATGAGGCAGTCGAGGAACATGGCTCTCGAGGTCGAAGGTGATTAAATCCGAGTCCGCTGGGTCGATGCCACCGATGGCCGATAACAGGGACTTCCTCTGGGGGGGGGCAGCTCTGAAGGACCTCTAGGGCGGACATAGCAAACGGAGCCTGGGAGGGGGTTGGATTGTCGTCTCAGTACTTGGCCTCTCGATATGGAGAGGACCAGAGCTGGATGGGGGAGCATTTGAGGGAACCTCTGGCTCCTTCCCGGCAGACGAAGGATACTCCTTAGCTCGAGTTATTACATGAATAGGAATAGTTCCAGCCATGAAGACCTAGGAACCAAAGGGAGAAGACGAAGAAGGATCAGCCACCATCTGGGTTTGCTGAGAGGGAAAGGGTTCTTTCAGAACCGCAGGGACCCCAAGAGCACCTTTCAACAAACAACTAACTTCGAACCGCCTAGGGCAGTGCTTAGTGTAGTGATCTTCCTCACAAATGAGGCAAGGATACTTAGGTTTGCATTTAGCTCCTTCCTCGGCGGGAGGTTTAGAGGATTCCTTCTTGGGTTGATCGGACTTATTTTTCCCTTTCCCCTTTTCCTTTTTCTTTCCTTTCGAGGTCTTGCCTACCATGGTGGACTGGACGGCATTAACCTCGGAAGTGTTACCGGAAATTACAACACCCTGGGAAGTGTTTTCGTGGGATGCACTTGACTTTTGCTTCCCAAAGTTCGATGATTTTTTAGAGGCCTGGTTTACATAGCCAATGACTCCATCGACAGATGGCTTGGGTGGAGCCTTGGATGTACCGAGCCTAGGGGCATCTGGAAAATAATCATACAAAGTACCAGACTGAGAGTAAACTAAGTCTAGGTACTGAGCGCGCGCGATCGCTTGCTCTTAAGTTACGCAGGCTCCCATAGCAATGTCCCGTGCAATCTTGGGGACAAAGGAAGTCATAAACCAGTCGATGAGGAGGAAATCAGGGATCCAGAACTTGATTAACCTGCGACGCCTTCTCCATTCGTGAATATGATCGGAGATATGCATAGCAGTATCCTGCTTAAGAGACGTGAGGAGGTGAGTCCCTGTCTCGTACCGAATGGGTAGCTGAAAGTGATTCAAAAATGCCATAGCCAACGAATTGAAATCATGAAATGACGCACAGGCCAATTCAATATACCATTTAGTTGCCGAACCAGTGAGGGTCCTCTGAAAGAGGCGAAGCTGGATCGAGTCATCGAGCCATGAATTTGATGAACACCATAAGTGATACGTCATCACATGAGCCTGAGGGTCCTCTCCAGCCTTCCCATCAAATTTGGGATAGTCACTAGGTATTTTAGTTGGAACTGGTGGCCATTGTGGATTGTGTAGAATGGGATCATTTGTTAACTTTGACACATCGGGTAGTTCCAAGGTTGCTAAAAATGGTAGCTACGGATTAAAAGACATTTGTGCTAGATACGAGGTAGAACCAGAATTCTATCCAGTTCTTGGTTGCCCCCACTATCCTTGTCCCGATGGACCTGGTCCGTAAGGGCCTTGTCCAGAAGGATTTTGTCCATAAGGGTTATTCCCAGAACCGGGTTGCTGATTCTGCCCCCCAGCACCCCATTGGTTACCATATTGGCCAGTAGGTTGTTGATAATTCAGATAAGGATTACCCTGCGGCTGTTGGTAATTTTGATACGGGTTATATTGATTTTTCCCCTAGGGTTGCTGGTATCCGTACTGAGCCTGGGAACCAGGCGGCATTTGATGACCAGATTAGGATTGATACCCACCTAAATGTTGGGGTTGGGATTGATACCCACCTAAATAAGGAGGCTGGGCATGATACCCACCTGAATAAGGAGGCTGGGATTGATACCCACCTAAATAAGGAGGTTGGGATTGATACCCACCCGAATATGGAGGCTGGGATTGATACCCACATGAGTACGGAGGTTGGGATTGGTACCCGCCCGAGTAAGGAGGTTGGGATTGGTACCCACTTGAATACGGAGGCTGGGATTGATACCCACCTGAATACGGATGCTGGGATTGGTACCCACCTGAAAGAGGAGGTCGGGAATGGTACCCACCTACATGCTGAGCCGTCTGGCCAGAAGGTTGTCCTGGTCAGATCTGAGACGGCCCTGTTCGCCCAGAAAGTTGAGCTTGCTGAGTGAGGGACTGCCCTTGCGCAACCGAGGATTGTCCTTGTTGACCAGAGGGTTGTTGAGCGGTAGGCCGGCCTTGCTGCACGTAAGGCTGGCCCCCTTGCCCAGAAGGGTTGCCTTGCTGGTTTACGGGTTGACCTTGCTGCCCATAAGGTTGTCCATGGTTCCCATAAGGTTGCCCCGAAGGGTAGCCTTGCTGGGTAGCTGGTTGACCTTGTTGGGCGTTGGGTTGTCCCGGGATTCCAGAAGGTTGCCCAAGATATGTAAAATCCGGACCACTAGAGACCAAAGGTTGTCCCTGATTGGGTTGTCCTTATGGGCCTCCCTGTTGACCTGGGTAATTTTGACCAGCATACTGCTGCCCATGATTAGGCTGTGAGTAGGGTTGTTGACCCTGGTAGGGTGGTCCTTGCTGTCCTTGTCCCGGATGGTACTGACTGCCACCATAGCCGGTGGTACCCCAAGCCACGTTCAATGGAACAGAAATCTCATCACAAGGTATTTTAGGCAAGGAGGTAAACAAGTAATGATTCTCAGGATCATAATACGGGCCTTGCTCATCTGGGTTCTGGACATTACGCAAGTATTGAAAATATGCCTCCTCTGCCGTCATATGATCGGAAGAAGGAGGAGCACCACTTGCGAGGTGCACAACTGTAGAAGCGGGTGACGGTTGACCACTTTGCGTTGGACCTCGAGATGGGCCCGCGGCAGAAGTGACAGCTGATGACACTGTGACGGTACTAACAACTGGAGTTGACGCCGCGACACAAACAGTTGGGTTGGAGGGGACTGCTGTAACAGCAGTATGGTGGACTTGGGAAACAAACGGTCCTGTGGTAGGGACGATGTTTTGATCCCAAACAGAAGAGGAAGTTGCAGAGTTCATAGCATCCCTCAAAGATCTGTAGCGCGCTGGCACCGTGACACCCAAAGACGTAACGGTGTAGGGCGTAGAGATGATGGGGGATGTTGCCGGAATGGGAGTATCTATACTCGACATCACGGACGGGCCACTCGACACAGGAGAAGTGTCGCCCATATCGGAAGAAGCCATTGGAGATGGGACACCGACAGGAGTGGCAGGAAAATCCTCATCAGAGGGCTCCCAAATAGGGTTGTAAAAGAACTCGTAGAAATCGTCCTCTGGAGCTCGAGAATTCAATGGTTGGATGCTCGGAACAATGGGAAGAGCGTCACAGACTAGAGTTTCAGGGGCAATAGAAGATGGAGACCCTTCGTCACTTGGGACAGAAGACGGAGTTGATGGGTCCGCCAGGATGATCAAACAATGACCCTAGGCAAGCTAACGATAAAAACCTACTCAAAACTAAACGCACACAAGATCTAACCAGGTAATATTATCGTGGCCAAATAAATTTTAAGACATGGAAACTGAACTTGACCTTTTCATGTTTCGAGAGTCGAGAAAAGGACGAAAAGATGACTCTCTCTCCTTCGAATGTTTAATGAGCACGAAGTGACAAGACGCTCACTTACACCTTTTCTTTTAGGGAGTCCGAAAAGGATCAAAAGTGACTGCTCTGAAGATTCTAAGAAAAAGGTTTACCAAGCAATCCGTTAAACTGCTTATACACCTTGGAAATCGTATGAGAACCAAGGACTTTCCGTACTGCAGTCAATCTTCCCGAATGCTGTGTTCGGTGCGTTACGGTTCACAAGGCGGCAGACTCGGCTTCCTATGGATAAAGGATGCAAACCTAGTGGAGTCTCCCCATATATACGCGATGGTATGTGGGAGCCCAAATCCGTGCTAGATCACAATTGAATCACACCAGGAGGAATCACCCAACCTTAATGCGAAAACAAGAGTGACTAGGTTTAACGATGCCGGAGCACATCTCTAGCCTAGACCTCTAGATATTTGCGTTAAGTTCCAATGCGTTTTTAAGTAAATTTGGTTTATTTTACGATTGATCTTGAATTAAGTTTTGATTTCAGGTCCTAGCGTATGATCTCTCAGAATTACTTAGATGCAGACTACATGCCAAAGAACATCATTTCGTTCAATGAATTATAACTATGAGAAGGTTAGGAATTTTTCAATGAACTCAAGCAATCAAACAACCTAATGCAACTAATGGTAAGGAAACGAAACTTTTCTTTCGAAAACACAAATCAACGAAATGTTCTTTTCCTTTTAACTATTAAATGCAAAAGATATTAGTTTGATTTTCTTTCCAATGGCACAAAGCACTTAAAATGATTTTGAGAGATAGCTACATCAAGCAAAAGGAATAAAGTCACTTGATGAAAAGACAACAAAGTCCCCAAGACACCAAAGCAGTTTTCCAAATTAAAGGAAAAACTAAGGTTTATGAGCTATGTGATCTAAGCTCAACAAGACAAAAGGGAATTCAAAGGAGGAAGGCAATCGCTTGGAACACAACCAAAACACTTTCAACAATCACCAAGCAAATGTGAAAAGCAAATCTAAATTTGGCTGGTCAAACAAGAAAACAAGATCCCGCGGAAGGTTTGACACACACACGGCCACTAGATGCCCTAGGGCTAGGGTGTGAAATCAATAGAGAAAAGCAAACACCCGGAGGGTGGGAGTTACAACCAGTCAAACAAAGATTCAACACACTCCAGCAACCATAAAAATTATGGAAAAATACAAACCAAGCAACGAAAGCAAAAAGGAAGGCTTTGCAAAACGAAAAACAAGCAATAAACGAACCCTTGCGGAACAAGACTTCGCAAGCAGGTATCTCACAGTTCAGAAAACATAAATCAAGTCATAAACCAGGTGGAAAGAACAGGGGATAGCCAAACCAACAGGTCCAGGAGGCAAAATTGAACAAAATTCAATTCTACAGGATCAGCGCGGGTGACCCTCAACAACAAAGCGCTGACCAGACAACACGCGTAGCAACTTTACGCTGTCAGCGCGGAAGGACACGGATTAAGGGCGCTGTCCCGAAAATAAGGTCAGCGCGACTGTTAAACGTATAAGCGTGATGACAGTGAAGCCAAAGAAACAGATGCGCGATTTCAGCGCGACTGTTCTGATATAAACCGCGCTAAGGCTAAAAAACAGGCAAAATCCAACCAAAATCTCCCAAACCAAGGTAGTAGTTTTTTAAAACAATTAAAGCATTTCCCAGAGTGGACCAGGAAATCAAAAACAGAAAACTAATCCCCAATCTTTGACAAGAGAATGACAATCAAACTCAAAACAAGGATGAACAACAAAAGACACAAGTAACGTCCCCAGCGGAGTCGCTAAATTGTTGCAGAGGTAAATCCCCTTTATGGATAGAGGTGATCCCTACTAGCCCAGAACAGGTCTAGCAACAATCAATCAATGCTACTATGCAAGTTCCTAGTTGCAATTAGAAAGTGGGTAATGAACACCTACTTGGATTCCAGCGCTATTGTTTGATGAAGAGATGCTGCTCTCGCTCCTTCGCTCTGGTCGGTCACGATCCTCCACTATCCTCGTGGATGGACACCTGCACATGCCAGGAGAGAACAAACACAAGTGTGAAATCTAGTAAAAGCAACTATACATCAGTCAGAAAGGATGTAATTCACATTAACCATTATAAGACAAATGAGAATGGAACCATAACAGTAGTCATCTATCTTTTATTAATCAAAACAGAGAAAGGTACAACCAATGTTCTGACGCTGAGTCCTTCTCAAGAGGGTCCAGCTAGCAAGTCTCATAAGCATTCACCCTTGGAGGTAGATCTCCCAAGACAAACAACTCTCTCTCTCACACAAGGCAACAAGACTTCACAACCTTCCTTAAGCTCTCTAGCAATCCACACTTAACACACCAACTGCCTATTAAGAGCAGCACTAAAGCACTATGAATTCCTCTATGTCAAAGTTATATGTCAAAAACTAGCTGCTCATGGCAATGTTGGAGGCTTATATAGGAGGAGTCTCCATGGATGGTGGAAAGATAAGCTTATCTCCAAGAAAGGTGGCTCATATGACGAACAGACATGCCATAGAAGGGAGGGCGACCTTCACAGGGCCAACAACCAAGCCTGGAGTCATCTGGAAGGCTGGCTGTTAGAACAAACTCGCCCAAACAGGATCAGCACGGGTGTATAACTGAACTGGCGTGCTGACATCGCATCTCAATGACAGAAGAGGTCTGTTCAGCACGACTTAATACAAACAGAGGATGCGTTGGCTATGAAATTCAATCAGCGTGGGAAACCCGTGTGCTTCCGCGTTGGCAGCGCACCAATTGCACTAGCATCTGCCAGTCAGCGTGGTTATTTCAATAACAGTCGCGATGATCAAATAAACTTAGGCAAAGAGGGTTTTTTGGCCATTTCAGAGAGCATGAGCATGATGGATATGATTTCATGACACTGTAGGGAGACTGACAAGGAGACAGTGACAAATTACTGTGTAACACACTCTATATGCCAAAACATGTCATTACATTCGATGAATGCTAATTACAAAGGAGTTTAGAGAGCTTTCACGCAAACGAAACGATCACAAACAACAAAGATTTTCCCTAATGCAGCTAATGCAAATCACTATACTTTTCTTTAAGATTACTAATCCACTAATCAAAATGAAAAGTCCTAACTTTCATTAACTGTTTCAAGGCAAAAGAGATTTTCTTTTTCAATAATGGAAAAATGCACTAAAGAGTTTTTTGAGAAATAGCGCTAACAAATTCCAACACGTTCATTTCCTTAAAACACAAATCAAACATCCAAAGAATCAAAAAGGTCCCAAAGACAACAATGAGCCGTGTGATCTAGGCTCAAAGTGAGATGAAGCGGAATTCAAGTGAAGACAAAGCAAACCACCTAAATAACGCAATGAGATGATTCACGACTACCAAACAAGTGTAAGGGAGCATAAAAAAGAGTCGAATGGACAACAAAGAGATCGAAACACCTTAGGAAGGCTCGATTCACAAGGCCACTAGATGCCCTCGGGCTAGAAATGCGAAATCAGTAGAAAAAAGCAAACACCCAGAGGGTAGCGATCGAAACCAATCAAATCACACTCCAACACACCAAAGTAGTCTGATAAAGGCACTTAGGATGAAACCAAAGCTCAAAAAATGAAAAACCAAGCAAACTTCAAAATTTTACAAGCCTGGCGCGACTGTCAGGCTGCAACTAGCGCCTTTCTGGATTGGCGCAGGTTGTCAATGTGCAACTTGTGCCAACTGGCGCGACTGTTACGCTATAAACTAGCGTCAATCGAGTTTTATATGGAAAATAAAAAACACAAGAGCCAAGGCTAAACTAACAATACCTAAGTACTTTCAAGAGGCAAAAACAACACAGGTATCCAACCCAGAAAGCAAAACAAGCGGGAGAAACCAAGGAAACAATCAAGGAACAAGGCTAGTCCCAAGTTGTTTAGTTTGCAAACCAAACCGGAGATGGACTGAAGTAGCGTTGATATACTTCGCTAATGAAAAGCAATAGCGTTTCGAATGCTATCTGGCCAGACTTCAGACTCAGTCTAATAGTTTACAAATCAAACAACAAGACAAGATAAACAAACAAGGCAAAGCCAACTCCCCAGTGGAGTCGCCAAATTGTTGTGTAGGCAAATCCCCTCTACGGACAAAGGCGATCCCACTAGCCTAACTGAGGTCTAGCAACAATCAAACAACGCTAACACGCAGGTTCCTAATTGCAAAGCGAAGGCCGAGATGGGAGCCTACCTTAGATCCAACGCTTATATTCGTAGAAGGGTTGTCGCTTCCGTTCTTTCACTTTAGCTGGTCACAATCCTCATGATCTCCATGAATAGACACCTGCACATGCAAGGAACAAGACAAATACAAGCATAAAATCCAGGAAATGCAACTGTGTATCAGTCAAAAAGGATACAACTCAAGCATCATAATAAAGACACATGAGTGGAACCATAATGATAGTCGTCTATTATTATTGATAAAACAAAAGAGAATACAACTGAGTTCTGACGTCAAATCCTCCTTTGGCTGGGTGAATCAGCAACACATGCCTTGCAAAGTTTGTAGGGATGGGAATAAGCCTCTCTCTCCTTGATCACTTGGACATGGATCTCCTCCTTAAAGATTTAGCCTCATAGGGATACACAATACCTCTTGCAAGATGAGCTTAGCAATCCTCGGACTTTGGGAGCTTGAAAAGTAGAATTATCAACCAAGAATTACCAACTAGCTTGTCAAAGGGGAAGGAACAAGCTTATATAGAGATAGGAGGAGTAGATAAGATCATCAACTTGATTCATGGGATTGTCCTTATCATAAGGAAGCTTCCATGAGAGGTGGAGAACTACTTCCCTCCTAGGGAGATACGAAGCCCAACTAAACCAATTCAAACTGGAATTAGCTTATAGATAAGGTGGAAGGAACCTTCGGAAGTTTGATGGTTAAAAACTTTACCCAACTGGGTTGGCGCTAGTGTGACTCTGATACAGAGAGCCAGCTGGCGTGCCCTCTTTGGAAGATTTACCCCATTGGCGCGAGCAATACACTGTGGAGCAGCGCCAATGGAGAAAGGGCTATATTTTTGGGTATTTTGCAGAAGGTGTCTTCAGGGCATATAGAGTACATACTTTAAGGGATACAAAGCAAGTGTTATCAAGTTGTCACTTCTCACAGGTCCCATAATAGGTCCTCCAATGTACGGGAGAAGGGGTAACAAGGACGGTGACAAAATACTATGTAACAAGGACTCTGTCAATGGTCGGTAGAAATTACCAATATGGGAGAGACTTTGGTCGGATCTTGTGTAGGAGGAGATCAGGCGGAATACTAGGGATGGATCTTCATCAAAGGCATCTAATGAAGAAAATTGTGCTTTGGCTGCCAAAGAAAAGAAGGGGAAGAACAAGAAAGCTTCTCATTCCAGTGCGAAAGGCAAGAAGCAGGACATGTCCAAGGTGAAGTGCTTTCACTGTCACCAACACGAACACTATGCCAAAAATTGTCCGTAGAAGAAGAAAAATAAGCAAGTTGCTGGATCTGCAGTGGGAGAGGCCTTAGCCTCACAGTTTGAGCTAGATTTTTCGCTAATCGCATGCTTGGTATCAAGTGTGATGGGATCGGTATGGTTCTTGGATAGTGGTGAATCTTTTCACATGACAGGAGATCAATATTTGTTTTCTGATCTGGATGAGAAAGATCTTGGAGTGCACATCGAGATGCGCGATGATGGTAGATACAGTGCGACTGGTATCGTTACCATTTCCTTTGAGAGGGAGTCTGGTAAACCCTTCGTATTGAAGGAAGTGATGCATGTTCTAGGATTGAAGAAGAATCTTATCTCTGTGGCGATGTTAGAAGGCAAGGGATATGATGTTGTTTTCAGTGAGGGAAAGGCTTTCCTATGCAGTAAGATAATTGGAGAAACCCGGAAGATAGGGGTTTGAGTCAAGAACCTTTATCAGTTGCATGTAGATGGCTGCTCAGCAATGGCATGCAAGGCAGAAGGAGTGGTGAGCCGGGATGATGGTAAGCTATGGCACTGGAGATTGGGCCACCTTCACCATGGAGCCTTGAAGATACTGCAGCAGATTTCTCCTGGGCTTCCTAAAGGCACTCTTGCGCAGTCAGATCAGTGCAAGGGGTGTACTTTGGGAAAATTTGTGAAAGCCACCTTTCACGAGAAGGATAGTCACGCCATGATGATCCTTGAGAGAATTCACACAGATGTGTGTGGACCTTTCTCAGTAGCTTTGACAGCAAATAACAGGTACTATATGATCTTTGTTGATGATTTCTCCCGAAAGTGCTGGATCTTCTTCATGCAGAAGAAGAGCGATACATACTCAAATTTCTGTGAGTTCAAAGCACTAGTTGAGAAGGAATCAGGGAGGAAGGTGAAGGCTCTTAGGAGCGATAATGGTGGTGAATTCATCTCTGGCAAGTTCAAGAACTTCTGTAGCGCAGAAGGGATTCGAAGAGAGCTCATAGCTCCCCATAACCCACAGCAGAACGGGCTTGCTGAGCGGAAGAAAAAAAAGATCGTGGGTGCTACACAGGCGATGTTGCATGATCAGGGCCTACCCCTTCACTTGTGGGCGGAGGCATGCAATACTGCAGTATATGTGTAGAACTATTGTCCTCACAAGATACTTGGCATGAGTACACCCGAGGAGGCTTATTCTGGTAAGAGGCCTGATATTTCCCATTTGAGGATTTATGGTTCTCCTATTTACATGCATGTGACGAACGATGCCAGGAAGAAGCTGGAGTCGACCGCAGAGGTTGGGATATTTGTGGGGTACACCGATACACCCCACAACTATCGTGTGTATTTGCCAGACAGTCGCAAGACTGTTGTGCGACAGGATATAAAATTTCAGGAGGAGAAAGCCATGAAGTGTTCGCTTGAGAGGGAGCCACACTTGCATGTAGATGAGGAGCTATTAGTTCCAAAGGATGAGCTTTAGGAGGTGGATCAGCCACAAGATGAAGTTCATGGAGTGGAAGAGACCACTCATGTAGCACCAACCATCAAAGGGCAAAAGCGCACTACAGAAGTTGAGCGACTGGCTCAAGATGCAGAGAAGGTTGTAGGACCACCTACAGCACAGCGTAGATAGAGATAATCACCTATTTGGTACACTGGATACATGGCTCTTGTGAGTAAATGTCTTGTGACTAAGCCATCCTCTTTCGAGGAAGCTGTGGAGGATCCCGCATGGGTAGATGCCATCGTGGAAGTGTATGATTCGATTGTCAGAAACAGTGCATGGGAGATTGTCCCAAGACCGGAGGGGAAATCAGTGGTGGGTTCGAGATGGATCTACAAAGTGATGCAAATGGGGTGGCACATCCATCAGATCGATGTGAAGACTGTGTTCCTTCCTGGAGGTTGGAGGAAGGAGGATACTACTTCAGTGGAGGTAGTGGATGCCACTGTTTATCGACAGTTGGTGGAGTCGCATGTGTGCAGGCTTAACAGAGGCACATCGGGATATGGATCTTGGTACAGATAGGAGGATGAGGTGAAGCTATGTGGCTTCTTGAATGACATCAGGTACTATCATATCAGAGATTGTGTGCAGCGGAGAATCATGTTACTTTCATATATTCCCACGGAGGATCAGGATGCTGATATCTTGACAAAGGCGCTCACCAGGAGCAAATTCAAATACCACAGAGACAGGATAGGGGTTGCAAATAATCCATATCTTGTTGAGAGGTAGTGTTGAAAATGCAACAAGATGATGGAGCTTAGTGAAAAGAAGTCGCCTTCACTAAGTGGTCCCACAGGCTATTTTTGGCGCAAAGTCTATTTTTAGACATATGGATCATGGTTTATGAGCTGCAGGATGCTATTTGTGAATGATTGGTCATGTTGGTAAAAATATATGGACCTCTATTTTTAGACATATGGGCGGAGTCTATTTTTAGACTGCCAGGCTAAAAATAGAATAGTTGAATAGTATTAGTTCTTAATAATATTTGGACTATAAACATTACCTTATTCTCTTGAAGCACTTCAGTTCAAGCTACAGATGTGGCACATGCAACTGCCAGAAGGAAATACACTTTTCTTATGGGTTACTTGATCTATTGCATGAAGGACTTCAGTTAGAACTTCAGCGATTGAGTTCTATGGAGTTGAATGAGGAGTTGATGGAGTTGTGTTCAGTTTGACTTAGTTGAACTAGTTGTATTTAGTCTAACTAACAAATACACTAGTGATGAGTGATGTGAATTAGTTATTAATTAATTCACTAATTATTAACTCATGAATCACCTGAGGAATACATCAGTTAACTCAGTGCATGAACAGTTCAGTGGAGACAAGTGTTAGAGATGAGTGAAAGGGAAAGACAGTTGTCAGTTGTGACTATAGTTGTGCATGTGATTTGCACAATCAGTGGATTGAGATTGCCAATGAGGATTGCGTAGTGTTACACAAGGGAAATATGAGTTTGTTTCAGCTATTCATTAGTATTCTCATGTAGGATTGCACAGTAGAGGCAGGCAAGCAGCGGAGGAGATTTGAGCTAGTGATTGATTTAGATCTAAGCTAGTTTGTGTGTAACAGGTGGAGATAGTACTGAGTACTTGTGAGGAGTATTGTACTATGTATTATTACATGTTCTTAATCAATATAATATACATATAGTTGTGGCTTTTCAGCTTTATGATGCTTTCCCCGGGTACATACTGTGTTGATATGTGTGATTGATGCTTCAATGTGCGCATGTGATTGTTTCTTAATTTCGCTAAATTGAAGCTCAACGTAGAGGAGGTTATGTATTATGCATGATTCCACAAATATTGTATAATCAGGATAATATCTGTGAATAAGTGTCATATTATTCAAAATTTCTACAATGAAGGCTTTAAGACAGGGATTTTCCCCTGACAGTGAGCATTCAGTAGAAAGAGTAGAGCAGATCTAGTAGATGGCAGAACAGTGTGCTGCAAACCTTTGCACAGCACAGGTACAGTTGAAGGGGCTTCGTGCCAAGATCACCACACCAGCGGAGTGACTCAGGACGATTCATGATGATTGTGTTGGGGGCTCCTTGGGCATGGGATCCCCTGCAGCAGGTTTTGGGGCATAAAGCCCAAGTTTTAGTCAAAGATGATGTAGAGCTCTGTAAAGTACGGGTGCGGAACGTGAATTGTATAATCGAGTCATAGGGTTGTTCACCCTAAGAATTGTAATTTAATGTAAAGATTTGTCGGCCTACCCATGGTCCATAGACCATGGGATTGTATAAATAGAGCTAGGCTCTAAGTGTAAAGATAGTTTTGAAGGAAAAGGAGAATAGATAGAATTGCGAAGGCATGGTTAGAGCCTAGAGTGGAATCTGAAGTGTACTGGTTCGTAGTGGTAGGAAGAGGCTCTGCGACTGAGTGCATAGAGGCCTAGTAGAGTCAACAGTTGAGTGCATAGGGCGAAGTCAGGTCTATACTTGCGACTGAAAGATAATAAAGAGAAGTTTATTCTTTGCATCTGTTTTGGAATCTTTATGTTGATGTTATTCATTACTTTTACTCTGTTTATTTAGTGCGCGCACTTGATGACTACTCGTATGAATGCTTATATGTGAATTTAATCTAAGTAATTAGCTAAAGGAGACTAATTAAGGAAGACTTGGGTAAATAGCATGGGTCGCGTTGTGGCTGGAACTGCATGAAGACAGTGTCACAGAGTGTAGGGTACCTGCAAGTGCATGTAGCACAGTAAGTGCGAAGGTTGGATAGCGTGCCAATCACCACATATCAAACATCCCCATGGTGCAGAAACCTAGTTCTGGCACCCTCCCATACTACTTCGGGTGAGATGTCAGTCCACGCTCTGCGGACTGTTGCCGAAAGGGCTAGTAGTACCGAATTTTCCTGGTTAAATCACTTCCGAACCTGGGTCAGGCCCCACTAAGCCAACAATCTTGTTTTTTGTTGTCTTCCAATACAAATTTCCTCCACAATCTCCTTCATGGAATTCCTACATAAGTTTATCTTATTCATCTTTTAGCACACATTTAAGTAAAATTCCACTTGTATTTTTCCAATATACATTATTATCCAAAATACAAAATCTCACAGCCTTTAACTTAAGAAATATGGCTTTAGTTTTAGTAAAACCTAAAGGAGATTGTAAATTTTGTAGTACAAAGACACTGTCTTCATACCATGGAGAGGTAGCAAAGGCTTCTGATACTTGTGGACTCACCTGCTCTTCTTGTTCATCTAGTTAAGCTATGAAATTTATATCAAGTGAATGGAAATTAAATTCTTCCATCAATTTTTCCAATCCCTAACCTTTGATCAACTTGGTGTGCTTGATTTCAAGATCATATTCCAACATAACCATAATCCATTTTCCCCTTTTCCATGAGGATCAGTTTGAGTCAAAATATTTTTTACAATAGCATTAGCGACATATGAAATTATATTGGAGTATAAAATGTAAACTCTAAATTCCTTTAGTGCGTTTACCAAGGCAAAAGCATGTTTCTCCATTATATTATATTTCAATGAAGCATCCCTTAAATCCCTACTAAATAAATTTATTGGTTTCTCCTGTCCTTCATTGTTCTTGTGCAATAAAACAACTGCAATAGTATGATCAGATGCAAAATAAAACAACATAAAATCTTTGGTGAAATGAGGACTAATCAATATAGGAGCAGTTGTTAGAGCTATTTTTACTTCGCTGAAAGGTTTTTTGGCTTCAAAGTTCCATTTTATTTCAGTATCCTTTTTCAACATATTTGTGATGGACCTTAAGATTTCTACTAAATTAGGAATAAATGTCCTGAGGAAATTTATTCTCCTAATGAAGGATTGAACTCTTTCTTATTCCTGGGAGGGTCAATTTTGAGGACAGCTTCAACTCTTCTGGGATCAATTCTAATGCCTTCCTTGGAAATGATGTGGCCTAAGAGTTTTGCCTCTTTCAAACTAAACATTTTTTTCTTAGGGTTCAGTGAGATGCCAAATTTCATACATTTTTCAAAGACTCTTCTTAAATGCAAGAAGTGTTCTTTCTCAGTCTTTGAAAATATAGTGACTTCATCCATATAAATGGCAATGAACCTGCCAAATTCATTAGCAAAAGAAAAATCCATTTCCCTTTGGAAGGTGGCCCCATCATTCATTAGATCAAAAGGCATATTTACATACATAAAGGTACCCCATGGTGTAGTAAATGTTGTCTTTTGTTGGTCATCAGGGCGAACCAGGACCTAGTTATAACCTGGAAATCCATCTAATAAAGAGATCATACTTGACCTAGCTATCTTTTGTAATATATGATCCATTTTTGGGAGGGGCTAGTTGTCTTTAAGAGGGGCTTTATTCAAGTTTGTGAAGTCTACACATAGCCTAATTTCTCATGTTTTCTTCCTTGTAGGTACTAAGTTTGAAACCCACTCATAAAATCTAAGAGGTACAATAATTTTGGCATCGTATAGCTTCTTAACTTCCTTCTCTATTAGAGGCAAGAGGAGTGGATTGACCCTTCTTAGCTTCTTTTAAAAGGTTTACAATCTTCTTTAAGGGGAATAATATGTTGAATGATGTTGGTGTCATGGGATTTTAAGTCCTCATAACTCTAGGCAAAAACATCATATAATTCTTTTAAAAGGGAAATGTATTTCTATTTTTCATCGGGAGGAAAGGATTTGGATAATTTAATAATCTTAGGGCTCTCTACAGTCCCTATGTTGCATTCCTCTACCCCAACCCCTGCTGGTTCAATTTTGAGCTTTTTTCCTACATCATTGAAATCAAATAGATCTTCTAAGGTGCTAGCCCCTTGGGAAAAGAATTATCCTTTAATTGAAACACTTCTAAATGTTTT
Organism: Pinus taeda; assembly: GCA_000404065.3. Taxonomy (NCBI): domain Eukaryota; kingdom Viridiplantae; phylum Streptophyta; class Pinopsida; order Pinales; family Pinaceae; genus Pinus; species Pinus taeda. The sequence continues at coordinate 259,241 of APFE030813365.1, read as the reverse complement.
GAATCCTCCTTAGCTTCTCTTAACATTACTTCACTCTCATTTATTTCTACATCATTATCTAAATCTACATCTGTACATTCAAATTCATCTTCCAATTTCAAGAAATTTTCAATTTGTTCATCATTTCCAAAAACTTTCCAGTATCTAATGTTATCAATCACAACTGGCCTTTTCTTATCTTCTACAACATGTTTCCTATTTGAGTGGAAATTCATCTTGCAAGTACTTGCTGAAACAACCAAATCATCTGCTAAAATGTTCTGGTTTCAAGGTATCACAGACAAACCATATTCAAGAAAACATTGTAAAAAAACAAAACTTCATTTATGTGAGCCCTTAGGGTTGCCTTAAGGGGTCTTGAACTAGGTTGAGAGTTAGCTACACCAACCAACAAAACCCCACACTACTGGCCCTTTTGGCAAAAACCCGCCTAGCACAGTCTGCAGTCTCTCCCGAAGCAGTATGGGGGGATGCAAGAACCAAGTTTCTGCATCCAGAGACTAGTGTGATGTCTTCCAATGCCTTAGATATACCTTCATGTAGACCAATACACTCTTAGGGATCATCACTACAACTCTGTCAAACAAATTTCACACCTTTGTGAAGGTCTACGATCAGACTTTGTGGACTTTTAACAGTCAATATGTCTACTTATACGCATCAGAGAGCAGTTCTAAATTAGGGTTTTCTCAAATTTACTTAAGTTATTAATAAACATCAGAGAATTCATCAAAATCTTTGTGAAAGTATTTAAACATGAATTACATACATCACTAACACTTATTCAAGAAAATCATGTAACATTCAATCAATATTCCATAAAACACATCATTCATCGACAACATATAACATTAATAGGAATAAACAAAATTACACAAGAATTCTTCAAAAACTGTCTTTATTGATCTTCAATTCAAGGTTACCAACTCAAAACTGCCCTCGTACACAGCTGTAGGGGTCCATACACTCAACTGTGAAATATATCTAGGCCCCTACGTACTCAGCTGCAAATCCTTTCTCCTATATTACCCACTTCTCTTTGCTATCACTTTCCATCCATTATATCTTATAATCTCTATGAAACACCTATTTATAGCCTTTTTCATACAATGCCATGGTCTGCACACCATGGGTGAATCTCAAAACTAACTCAAAATTTACATAAAACAAGAGGTTAAGCCCCTTTGACTGTTATTCATCTATGCACTCCACATCCACAAATCATGGAGACTTTACATTATTTAAAAAAAAAAAGTTACCAAAACTTTGGGCTAACTTAACCCCAAAACTGATCCAGGGGACCTCATCCCAGTAGATCGATACACTCTTGGGCTCGTCACTACAACTCTATCAAACAGCCTTCAGACCTTCGCAAAGGTCTACGATCATTCTTTACAAACTTTTAACAATCAATTTTTCTACTTATGCACATTAGAGAGAAGTTCTAAATTAGGGTTCGCATAAATTTACTTAAGTTATTAATAAACATCATAGAATTCATTAGAATCTTCACGGAAGTACTTAAACATGCATTGTGTACATAATTTAACATTTAATCAATATTCCATAAAAAAAACGTCATTCATAGACAACATATAAAATTAACAGGAATAAATAGAATTACGCAAGAATTCTTTGGAAACTGTCTTTATTGATCTTCAATTCAAGGTTACAGACTCAAAACTGCCCTGCACACACAACTACATGGGTCCGCGCACTCAGTTGTGGACTCTATCTAGGCTTCTGTGCACTCAGCTACAGAGCCTTTCTCCTATCTTACCCACTTCTCTTCTCTATCACTTTCCATCCATTATATCTTTGACTCTCTAAGACACACCTATTTATAGCCTTTTTCACACAATGCCATGGTTCTTGGATCATGGTTGAATTTCAAAACCGACTCAAACTTTACATAAAAAAAAGGGGCTAAGCCCCTTTGACTCCTATTCATCTACATGCTCCGCATACACAAATCACGGATACTTTACATTATTTACAAAAACTGTACCAAAACTTTGGGTTAACTTAACCCCAAAACTGACCCAGGGGACCTCATCTCAGCAGATCGATACACTCTTAGGGTTCATCACTGCAACTCTGTCAAACAACCTTCAGACCTTCACGAAGGCCTACGATAGTCTTTGCAAACTTTTAATAGTCAATTTGTATACTTACATGCATCAGAGAGCATTTCTAAATTAGGGTTCGCCCAGATTTACTTTAGTTATTAATAAACATTAGAGAATTCATCAGAATATTTGTGGAGGTACTTAAACATGAATTTCATACATCACTAAAACTTATTCAAGAGAATCACATAACATTCAATCAATATTCCATAAAACACATCATTCATCAACCTCATATAACAATAATAGGAATAAACAGAATTGCACAAGAATTCTTCGGAAACTATCCTAATTGATCTTCAATTCAAGTTTACCGACTCAAAACTACCCTACACACACAGCTATAGAGGCCCGCAAACTCAGCTGTGGACTCTATCTAGGCCTTTGCACACTTAGTTGTCGAGCGTTTCTCCTATCTTACCCACTTCTCTTCACTATCTCTTTCCATCCATTATATCTTAGACTCTCTAAGGCACACCTATTTATAACATTTTTCATACAGTGCCATGGTCTGTGGACCATGGGTGAATCTCAAAACCGACTCAAACTTTATATAAAACCAGGGACTAATCCCATTTGACTCCTATTCATCTACGCACTCCACACCCACAAATCGCAGAGACTTTACATTATTTACAAAAATTGTACCGAAACTTTGGGTTAACTTAACCCAAAAACTGACATAGGGGACCTCATCCCAACACTTAATCTAGGGTGTTTTGCAAAATATTCACCCTTAATTTTTTTTATAATTAGATCAAAATCTCCATGCATAGAAAGCCATTTTGTTTCTAGCTTCTTTAGAATCTGCAACCCTAAAATCAGAGCCTCATATTCTACAATGTTATTTGTGCACTAAAAATTAAATTTATAATTATGTCCTTTTGCTCTGTTCGTTGCTGAGTTTACAGCAAATACACCTACCCCTACTCCATATTTACACATAGATCCATAAAAATTTATATTCCACAAAGCTTCTCCCTATGGATTTTCTTCTTTAGTATTGAATTTTATTATTTTTGTATCCCTGACTTCAGCTTCTAAGGGTGAAACTTCATTTTCTACACAGTCATCATTTTATAAGACAAAAGAATCCATGTATAAATGAACTGAATAGAGGGGAATATTGTTAGGTGTTAAGAAACTAGCTCACAAAAAGATAGACAAGATAGATCAATGACTTTAGAATCAGCCTCTTCAAGGGGGAGACCTCCTTTACATTACACAAATGAACAAATTTTGGATGATAGAAATGACAAAACCTCCTTTCTATATATAGGAGTCTAAGGGGTCACGATATAATCAAGGTCGACATAACAATAATAATATAAGGACACAATAATAACAATAGTGGGATTCTATGGGGCATAATAATAACAATATGAGGACAACAAGGGCACAATAATAACAATAAGGGATACAATGACAATAGTAATGGGGGAATCACTAGTATTATAGGGACCTAACATGCCCCTCTCCTTCAAAAAAGTGTTGCCCTCAATGCTTGAGTAGTTTTGAATGCTTCTGTATAAAATTCTCATCCTCCCATGTGGAATCTTCAGCACGCAAGTTCTTCCACTTAACGATATACTCCACAATTGATTGATTTCGTAGTTGTCGAGTTCTTATTTCTGTGACTGCTTCATGATCCAATATAATTTTTCCTTAATTGTCAAGTTTTGGCAATATTGTTTGAACTGGGAGCTTGTCACCAATAACCTTCTTTAAGCATGAAACATGGAAAACTGGGTGCACTCGGGAAGCTGTAGGAAGCTCCAATTTGTATGCCATAGTACCAATCTTTGGAAACACCTTGTACAGACCATAATACTTTGGGGATAATTTATTATCCTTCTTAGCTTGCTTGAGGGATATTTGTTTATATGGTTGTAGCCATAGAAATACCCAGTCACCTACATCAAAACTTCTTTCACTGCGATGATGATTTTCCTGTTGTTTCATTCTATTTTGTGCCAAAGTTAGGTTATCCTTTAAAAGTTGGAGAACTTGTTGTTGATGATCGATGTGATGTTCCACTACATGAACCTTAGAATTTTCTCCTAAATATGATGTAATGGATGGTGTGTGATATCCCTAAAGTGCCATAAATGGGGTCATTTTTGCTACAGTATGGAAGGAAGCGTTACACCACCATTCAACAAGAGGCAACCATTTGACCCATTGTGTCTATTTATTAGATACAAGGAAACGAAGGTATCCTTCCAAAGATTTGTTTACTATCTTAGTTTTCCCATTATATTGAGGATGATAGATGAGCTATGAGTTAAATGAGTATGAAGACAAGAAAATAATTTTGTCCAAATTTCCAGTGAAAATGGGATCTCTGTTGCTTACAATAATATTTGGCCTTCCATGTAGCTTTTGAATTGTTTCCATAAATGCAGTAGAAACTATACTTGCTTTAAATGGATGAGATAATGCACAAAAGCGTGAATACTTGGTAATTCTGTCAACTACCACCATGATGACACTCTTTCCTTTGGGCTTGGGTAAACTTGTGATAAAATCCATTGAAACCTCCTCCCAGTGTTGATTAGGAATGGATAAATGTGTTAATAGACCCAAGGTCTTAATTGTTTCAACTTTATTTTGTTGGCAAACCAAACATTCGACCACAAACTTTTGAATATTAGATTTAAGGCCATCCCAAAAAAAGTCCTTCTTAACCCTGTGGTAAGTTTTTAAAAATCGTGAGTGCCCTCCTAAGGGAGAGGCGTGCAACTCCATAAGAATCTTTTGTTTGAGTTGGGAATTCTAACATAGGTATAAGTGAACTTTGTACCATAACGAATCATTTTTCTAGCTAAATGTATTAGATATACTGGGATCTTGTTGTAATTTTTGAATGAGTGCCCACACTTCTTCATCATTCTTTCATTCATCCCTTGCTTCATTTATCCAATCTCGTTGGATAATAAAAATGGCACAAAGCAATGCTTCCACATCCTCATCCTTTCTTGAGAGTGCATCTGCCACAACATTTTCTTCCCCTTTATGTAGATGATTTCAAAGTCATAACCCGACATCTTTGTGACCCATTTTTGCTTCTCTTCTGAACATAATATTTGTTCTAAAAAGTATTTAAGACTATCATGATCCATTTTTACCTTGAAGTGTCTTCCCATTAGGTAGGGTCACCATTTCTTAAGTGCATGTAGTACTCTTTAACTAATTATACTATGACTCGACCCTATTACATAAATAAGGGTGTTAGGGTTGGACCCTAACAGACTGGGCACTCCTGTGGAATTATGATATTCAAGCATTTTGGGAAATTCAATGGTGATGCGGATTGATCAAGAAGCTACAGCTCCTTCAGAAGTTCCCCTATGATTGTGTTTCTTCTTGTGATATATGGATCAAATTTTGATGGTCTTTACTTTGTTCCTTGCTCTAATACCATGTAAAAAATCCTTCCACTGTTGTAGTGAACATTTCTGAAACTAAATTGTAACACCAAGAAACATAATTTCTCTACTAATTTCAAAAAAATAGAACATAATTAAATAACAGTCACACAATCGCAAAACAAAATTTTTGTAGGGAACTCAACTAGGAAAACCTTCTCCTTGATTGAGAATTTTATTGATAGAAAATGAGAAATGGATCTCTTACAATACAACTTTGTTTCACTGGAAACCAATCTAATTTTCTTTGCTTGTCCTAAGCTTGAAACACCTACATGACCCTTCATCTACTTCCCTCAATCCATGCACATAGGCTGCTCCTAGTTAACTAGGAAATACTATTGAATTTCCACGATCTTGGGTCTAGGATAGTCTTAGAATCTTAGAATCTCAACAAATGCTATTTTGCACTTTAGAAAATAAATAAGAATAAATCACACATGCACAAGTATACACAAATTTTTACAAAACTATTGTACAAATATGTACAACCCAATCTTCATTATATTCAACCAATCTGAATAATACAACAATCTATGGAATACAAGATAAAATGAATATCATGTTGCATACTCTTGTCATATCTTGTCCCGCTGGTCCTTCACTCCCATTCTTCTCTCTAGCTACCCCTTAGTCCATCAAAGGAAAACACATAGAGTCTCCAGGAGGGTTGCCACCTATCACTGCTGCAAGTCGCTTTTGCTTCAATGAACACAGATTGATCTAATCTGCTCTTCTAGGTTGGCCAATCCCTGAGCTCCAATCTACCTTCCAGTAGCCTCTTTCATCCATCAAAGAGCTACACATAGGCTCCCACTAAACTCTTAACCACTAAGTCATTAACCTCTAACCCATATACTAGACCTCAACCCCATGGAACTCAACCCCCTAACCCCTCAGCCCTAACCCTTTGCCCTTTACCCTTGATTCCTAAACTGTTAAACCCCTTAAATCCTAGAACCACTAAGCCTTTCTCCCAATCAATAGGTGCTCCAACACTAATATTCTTGGTCATATTAGGTTTTTTTCTACTAAACCATCCAAATAAAACCTCCAAGAACTACTAGGGTCCAAGGAAAAGAGCCACAAAGTCTCTAAATTTGATCCACATTTTATGGACAGTCACATTTCTCCCAAATATATTCTACGTATTTTCTTTCAAATGGAAACAATATGTTCTTCTAATGTCCACAAGTGCATCTAAGTTCATAGGAATAAAGTAAGGTTCATCTCCATGCACAACCCAAACATAATTCATGTCCACTAAAAAAAACAGGATATAAGGATGTCCCTTTAGCTGTCATCGTCCTTAACACTGGTCCATCTCTCACCAAATGTATGGGTAACAGCCCCATACAAGTCTACAATATTTCTCAAATATTTCCACAACATGTTGAAAACAACATTCAAATTCCCCTAATTGCTCCAAGTATATTTTAAACTAACACAAGTAATCCTCAACTACATGAATGGCACAATCTTCAAGCTATCCATATATAGGTTCATCCCCTTCTAACCACATTTTTTGCTCCTTCAATACAAAGCTAACCAAGGTAATCTTACAATTGGATATCCCTTTTGCATTTGGTGGGAATACCACCTCATTCTTTAGTATTGGATTTATTCTAAACATAATTACACAAATACTCTCAACATATGTGGGGCTATAAGGCAGATTAAGAGGAGAAAACAAAGGTCAAACTCAAACTTATTTTTGATCCAGGTGGATGTTGGTGGCCACCCACCTATCCCATTTGGACCCCCACAACTGTCTCTTTCAGTTTTTTAGTTTCCATAATTATAGCATAGTTTACTATTTTTAGTATTTTTTCGGGTCCTAAACTTCCGGAGTTTTTTTGAGGCCCTAAACGACGTTTTTTGGGAAATCTACCGCTAGTAATTTTTCTGTCAAAAAATCATCTTTTCTGTCATAGTCCTCTGAGAGATATTTCCAACGGGCTATCATGCACATCAAACGGAGATAATACGACCAATTCGCGACCCCAGGAAGTTGATGTACCAACTTACCCAAAAACGGGGCCCACAATTTGGCGTTTCATCTTCTAGGGGTTAGTTTTTGGAATGTGAAGGGTTTTCCATTGTTTCTCAACAATAAATAGGCCTTCGAGCCTCATTGTAACATAGTTCAGAATAGTTCAGAGGCATGTAGCCAAACATCTCTTCTCAAAGATAAGCTACCATCGCCCTAGCTGGTTTATTTCCATTTCTGGTTGTAAGCATATTTTAGTATTTTCCATTAATGAAATGAAGTATTATTTCCACTGCATCTTTGTGTATATGGTTTTCTCTATAATTGGTTGCGTTCCTGTTTAAATCTAGATCAGTGGTATCAGAGCAGTCTGCTTTTTCTCTATTTTTCTTTGCATGTCCCCAACAAGGTCAGGATATAAGGAGTTAGGGCTTGAACTGGTCGAACCTTTGCAAGACCAGCCTCGCAAATCCCGATGACCTCCCATGGCGGATGAGAAGAAAGACGAGGGGGCAGGAGATCCTATCAAAATCTTGCTCGAAGAAGTGCTCGAGTAGCAAAGGAACGCAATGATGGATAGCTTTGTGCAGATCCTTCAGCGGCTACCCAAAGGCGATGCATTGGCTTCCAACAGCTACTCTCGAAACGCCACACCGTTTAAGGTACATTTAACTTTGAAATCCCCATCTTCGAGGGTCAAATAGACGTAGATGTCGTAGATAAATGGTTAAATCTGCTAGATGGATATTTTTCTGTTCATGAATTTTCAAGTTGGGAAAATATTGTTTTCGCTCTTCTCAAAGCAGCCCCCACGTCAAGGGCTGGTGGGAAACCTACTGCGAGCAGAAGGATGAAAGTATAGGCTCACTGTTTTCAGCCTCACCCACTTGGAATGACTTCCGGGATGCCATCAAGGAGTATTACTACCCTGTCAAAAGCTATGAGGACAAATACATCAAATGGACCACACTGCGGCAGGGACGAGACCAAGATGTGCCAGAGTTCACAAAAATTTTTCATACCCTTCACACACAATTGGTATCAAAGATTCTAAGTTGCATCTGGTACTCAAATATCGCGGCTGCCTACACAGATACATCCAGGAAGAGATGGAGTTCCTGTACATCTCCTCACTCGGCACAGCGTATCGATACGCTATGAAAATCGAGCAAAAGTTCAAACAGAAGAAGTGAGACTTTGGATCTACAAATCCGAAGCCCAAAGGACAAAGCCAAGGTAGGGTGAGCCACAAGAAAAGAACAACACCACGAAGCCGAAGAAGGACACAGGAAAGTGGTGTGAGTTCCACAAGAGTCCCACTCATAACACAAGTGAGTGTCGGACCAAGCAGTCGCTGGTGGCGGAGTTGAAGGCTTCTGAATCAGATACATGTTCCAACCCTGAGCCAGAACCCGACAAGGGGAATGGAAAAGGGAAGCAGATCATTGATGCGGAGCACAGCACCACTGTTACCACTGCCAAGATCCAGAAGAATGAACTTGAAGACCCAGAGGAGGGGGAGCGCCTTTTCCACTCACAAATTTGGGTGAAGGGTTCACCACTACAATTCATTGTTGACAATGGGAGCCAAAAGAACCTTATTTCAACATATGTCTTGAAGTGGTTGGGCCTACCGACTACACCACACCCGTAGTGGTACAGTATCAGGTGGCTTCATGAAGGACGAGATCTCAAAGTTCGCCAGCAGTGTCGCCTTCCCTACAGCATCAAACCATGCACAGACGAGGTATTATGTGATGTTACACCTATAGATGTTTGTGATGTATTACTAGGCCAATCATACTTGTGGAGGTGACATGTTGTGTATGAGTCAAGGCCTCGTGTTGTCATTATTTCTTTGAGTAATTCATTATATAGGATACCATAGGTAGCCCCACCTACTGCCACCTCTTTGATCACTGCTAAGAAAGGCAGCAAGCTCATATCATAGACTAGGAAATTTATTTTCTATCTGGTTCGCTCCCAAAGTAAGGGGAAGATCGTTGCTACCTCCATGACCCCCGGAAAGGGTTCCTCCACACAGCAGCAGCAGCAAAGGGATACAGTCATGACAGAACACAGGAAAAACTTCTCCTCACCCACAGGGGTACCACATAAGTTTCAGATGGGCGACAAATTCTGGTTACATCTACAAAAAGAATGCCTTACAAGAGCCCATCAGAAGCTCCGACCACTTTGACATGGTCCTTACACCAGTACCAAGGCTATGGGCAACAATGCTTGGAAGCACATCATTCCTACATTCCTTCGCTTACACCGAGTGTTCAATGTGGACCGTCGCCAACCATGCTTCCCACCATTTCTGGACACATCAAATATTGCAGAACAGCTCACTAGAGACCCAGCTCAACAAAAGCTTCCTCATCTTAGGGAGGAACTCAACGCAATGGGGACCATTGCTTCCTAAGGGGGGAGGAATGATCCAGGTGGATGTTGTGGCCACCACCTATCCCATTTGGACCCCCACAACTGTCTCTTTCATTTTTTTTAGTTTCCTTAATTATAGCAAGTTTACTATTTTTAGAAGTTTTCGGGTCTAAACTTCCGAGCTTTTTTTGAGGCCCTAAACGATGTTTTTGGGAAATCTACCAGCTAGTGATTTTTTGATAAAAAATCATCTTTCCGTCGTAGTCTCGAAGAGATCTTTCCAACGGCTATCTTGCGTGTCAAACGGAGATAATACGACCAATTGCGACCCCTGAAGTTGATGTACCACTTACCAAAAATGGGGCCCACTATTTTGGCGTTTCATCTTCTAGGGTTAGGTTTTGGAATGTGAATGGTTTTCCATTGTTTCTCAACAATAAATAGGCCTTTGAGCCTCATTGTAACACAATTCAGAACAGTTCAGAGGCATGTAGCCACACATCTCTTCTCAGAGATAAGCTACCATCGCCCTAGCTGGTTTATTTTCTTTTCTGGTTGTAAGCATATTTCAGTATTTTCCATTAATGAAATGAAGTATTATTTCTACTGCATCTTTGTGTATATGGTTATCTCTATAATTGGTTGAGTTCCTGTTTAAGTCTGGATCAATTATCAAACATATATAAAAAATTAAATAGTCTACACATGTAATTCCTACATTGTTTGATGGTTTTGGAGTAACTCCACCATTTTATTTACCCACCTTCATGTTAGTTTTTCATTCCATTAATTCTTCAACAACCGCTTTCAATTTTCCAAGTTCCTTGACTTCTTCTCCCAATATCTCTTTTGCTTCATGGAATTGAAGTTGATAAATAAAAGAACAAATAAAATATCTTAGATGAGGACATGGAAATGTTAGATAAATAAATACAAGAAGTGAACTCTATGAATCCAAATACATATCGAAGCTTTATTAAAGGAAAGGAGAGCACCAAAATCCAACGAAGAAGAGCCATGAACAGATAACCCAAAAAGAAAGAAACAATTCCAAGAGATATGGAGGATGATGTAAAAGAAATGGATGTAGAGTAAGTAACCGTGAGAGGCATGGTAGAAGAGCTAAAAGGAAAAAATTGCAAACAATAACGGAAAAAATGGTGTAGATGTAGATAACCCAAGTGATCCGAATTGGATCCTTGAAATTTATCAAAGTTCTGTGATTGTTTCAAATCATGATAGACTTCAAAAACTTGTGAACAAAGAGCTATCAGGAAGGACCTTTGGACAGTGGCAGTTTGTAGCCAGCATGGAACAACAAGGACCTTGGTCAAAGTCTATTGACTTTTGGCCCATGGAAACTGCGCAGTGGCACAAACTAGCAATTGGGAAATCCAAATAAAAAAACGGAGGTTGTTTCTGATGGGAAAAACCCCTTGAAATGGAAAAGCCCCGAGTTCTCGGTCACAAGGAAACTGGAAAACCGTGGGAACAGTGCTGAAACGACAAGCGGGTCCCACGCTCCAAAACCAACGATATATCGAAGGAGTTTTGGGCGGTAAGAGGGTTTGTCATGAGAACGAGCGATTCCATACGTTGGATGATGGATGTCCAGTGCATGAGAGAGAAAACCACTCTCATCATGGGCTAACGTTCGAGCAAGTCAACCGTGTGATAAGAGCAATAACTGTAGGATCTGGGGGTCCCGAATATAATGGCAGAGATTACACCCGATGGGAGACCAGATTTGGAGGGAGAAATAAGCTACAGCGCATAAAGGTTTGAAGTCCGATTTGACCGTTGAGCTGGTGGATGAATCATTTCACAAAGTAACTGAAATAACAAACCGTCGAGGAAGAGCTAGCACTCAATTCGGCAGAGGACAAGTGGCCACCTCCTGGTGAAACGTTACACAATAGTGATGACACAGAGGCAGGGAATTCCAAGCAGATAGTAGCAGGCGATTCGAAGAGACAAAAGAGGAAGTGAACAGTCAAGGGACAGATTGGCTTTAAGCCATGAACAAACAAAGAACAAAAACAGAGAAGAAGGAGACAGTGAGACAAAGAGACAGAGTAGAGAGCGAAGCAAGTAGCAGAGAATAGAGAACCGAGCTGACCTGCGAGCTAAGGCAGTATCGAGTAGGCAGAACCAGGCTTGAGAGGTTCAAGCAATCCCTGAGAGGATATCTATTGGGAACTGAGTACCAAGCTGGTCTCATCCCATTAAGACCAGTTGAGTTCGAGACTTAGTAAGCGGGGAGTCTATGCACTCTAGTGGCTTGGGGAATCCAAGTACCACCCTACTCAGCATCATTTGTTTCAAGAGACTCAAATTGAGCTCCTCATTGTAAAAAATCTTCTTAAAAACACAATAAAAAGGGCCACCACTAAACGCTGGGCTGGAGACATAGCCTAAGAGGATCGGGTGAACTCCTTATTAAATTGTTGTGTTTTGCATTTGCTTTTTTTGTTTTCTCTTACTGTTTCCCAGTGTCTATGTATTTTGCAATCTTATCAATCCGTTGCCTAAGATAACATGGACACACACCAGCACAAGAGTCTGTAATACCTACATTAATTAATTAACTAAGATCACTCTTAATTTATTTTCAGATCAAGTGGTATCAGAGCACTAGGTTGTTAAGGTTAGACAAGCTTTTGTTGGATTTAGCTGTTGAATGCTAACTAGATCAAAGCTCAAATTGGGAAAAGGAGAGTTGGTCGAAACTAAACCTGAAATTGGAAGAGTCTATCCTCAAAAGACAATGTCAGAGGAAGGTTTTGTGGGGCCAGACCCTCAATTCATTGATAGTTTCCTAGCCATAAGGTCCATGGTAGAAGAAATGTATAAGGATTTTAGAAAACACATGGGTGAAGATTCATCAAGCTCCAAACAAGACAAAGGAGAATATGAGTCTCTCCTCCATGACCACTCCAAAGGAAAAGGGAAAGAGGAAAGCTTTCTCACACCTCCTAATATCCCTGAACATAAAATGAAGACATCTTTGATTAAACTAGATGTTAAATTTGATTTACCAATATATGATGGAGAGTTGAATGTAAAAAAGTTGGACAATTGGATAAGACAAATTGATGTTTATTGCAGAGTGCAGACTATTGATTCAGACAAGAGAAAGACTCAGCTGGAAAGCCTACGCCTTGGAAGCACTGCCTTGGTTTGGTGGGAAGGCAGGACCCAAGTTGACATGAAGAGACATGGTAAGACTATTTCTATCTGGAGTGAATTTGTTTTTGCAATCAAAAAGCAGTTTTATCCATTGGCCTACACGCAGCAAGCCATGATGAGATGGCAAACTCTTCGGCACTTGAAAGGGAAAAGTGTACAAGGTTACACCCAAGAATTTAGAAAGAGAGCACTGATTCTAGAAATCTCATTAGACTCACCTGAGACTCTATTGAAGTACATTGGTGGTCTACACAGCTACATGAGGCACACTATCCTCATGTTTAATCCCAATAGTTTAGATGAGGTATATGTTCAAGCTATACATCTAGAAGCTAGAGGAAAGAATGGAAGTCCAGAAGTTGTGGGATCATCCCAACCCACTTCAAGCAAGAACAAGGTGAAAAGAAAACGGAAATGGAAAGCAAGGAAGGCCAACACTACACAGAAAAGCAAGTCTTCGTGCACTCATTGTAAGAAGGATAGGCATGATGATGAGCACTGTTGGATTCTGCTTCCGGAGTCGAGACCTAAGAAGTTCGAGGGCAAGAAGAAGAAGACTATTGCAGTTATTCATAAATATTTGGGGTCAGACTCAGGAGATGAAACAACCATTGCAGCCACAAGTATGCAAGGTTGTTCGCTTTAGAGAACACAGAAATCAAGAAGCAGGTGCAGGAGTTGCTCGAGAAGGGATTCATCAGACCTAGCACATCACCATGTGGGTCACCAATCGTTTTGGTGAGAAAGAAAGATGGCTCATGTAGAATGTGCATTGATTACCGAGCACTGAATAAGATAACAATCAAAAATCGTTGTCCCCTTCCTCGCATAGATGATCTGTTAGATCAATTGAAAGAATTTGTTTATTTTTCCAAGTTAGACTTGCATAGTGGATATCATCAAGTCAGAGTTGTAGAACGGGGTGCATGGAAGACTACTTTCAAGACAAGGCATGGGTTGTATGAGTGGTTGGTTATGCCTTTTGGCTTAACTAATGCTCCTGCTACTTTCATGAGATTAATGAATGATGTACTCAGACCTTTTCTTGATGATTTTGTTATTGTGTATCTGGAAGACATTCTGATATTTTAGCGAACATGAAGAAATTTTTAAGCTGTTAAGAGGACTTAGATGTTTTTAAAAGAGAAAAACTTTATGTTAAACTCTCAAAATGTGAATTTGGCAAAACATCTTTGAATTATTTGGGACATATAGTAGGGGGTAGTGAATTGAAGATAGATCCCTCTAAGGTGGTAGTCATTGTAAATTGCCCTAAACCCAAATCTGCTATAGAAGTTAAGAGCTTCTTAGGAGCAGCACAATATTGGAGAAAGTTCATTTCTAACTTTTCCTTAATTGTAGCTCCCTTACATGCTTTAACAGGATTGAACAAGGTGTTTCAGTGGGGAAGAACATAGTAGAAAGCCTTTGACACCTTGAAAGAAAAGATTAGTACAACACTAATACTGGCATTGCCTGATCTTCGAAGACCATTTGAGATTCAAACGGATGCCAGTGACTATGCCATGGGAGCAGTGTTGACACAGCATGGAAAACCCATATGTTATCATTCTGAGACATTTAATTCTGCGGTAGTTAACTATCCTACCTATGATAAATAATTGTATGCATTAGTACAGAGTGTGAAAAAGTGGAAACATTACTTAATGGGCAAAGAGACAGTAATACATACTGATCATCAACCACTTCAAAATCTACACTCCCAAACTAAGTTGCAGCAATCAAGACACTATAGATGGATGGGTTTTCTAAAACAGTTTCATTTAGTCATCAGATATAAAAAGGGCATACACAATAAAGTTGCAGATATGTTATCTAGACCCATTATAAATGCATCTTCTATACTTAAGCATAATTCTATGTTATATGAGAGCTACATTGAACAATATGCTCAAGATATAGACTTTAAAGATGTATATGCAACTTTAAGTCAAGGCAAACGAGTAGAAGAATTGGATTATCATATAAAGGACCGACTCCTATATCATTGTGGGAAGTTATGCATTCCACAAACTGAAAGAGTAAAGATAATCCGAGAAGCACACACTTCTCTAATATCAGGCAACTTTGGGGTAAGTAACACAGTTGCATAGCTACAAAGATTTTGTTATTGGCCAAGAATGAATGAGATAGTTTCTAGATATGTAAGAGGGTGTACTATTTGTGCTAAGAGCAAGCCCAGCAATAGAAAACTAGGCTTGTACACTCCATTACCAGTTCCTTCTTATCCTTGGGAAAGTGTTTCCATGGATTTTGTTGGAGGACTGCCTAAATCAAGGAAAGGTCATGATTATATATATGTTGTTGTGGATAGGTTCAGCAAAATGTGTATTTTGATACCTTGTAATAAACTGATTATAGCTGAACAAACTGCAAAACTATTCTTTCAACATGTATGGGTTCATTTTGGATTACCCACTTCCATTGAATCTGATCGAGACACCCGATTTGTGGGAAAGTTTTGGTCAAGTCTGTGGGAACTGATGGAAACCAAACTCAAGAAAAGCACAGCTTTCCATCCACAAACCGATGGCCAAATAGAAGTAGTCAATAGGACAGTGATCCAGTTGCTCAGGGGATATTGCAGCAAGCATCCTAAGCTTTGGGATGAACATTTGTGATATGTGCAGTATGCTTACAACCGAACCAAACATTCCTCTACAAAGAGATCTCCTTTGAGACCTGTTTTGGTTTCACACCAAGGTCTCCTTTGGATTCTATCTTTGGTAAGGACACAACAGTTGAGGGACACAGCGATGTGAATAGGGAAACTAGGTTCATTGAACAAATCTAATAGATTCACCAGGAAATACAGGAACAGCTGGAAAAGAGCCAGGCCAAATACAAGGCAAGGCATGACAAGCATCAGATGGAGCATAGTTTCCAAGTTGGTGATCAAGTCTGGCTGTATATCAGAAAGGACAAAATGCAAGGTGAAGATAAAAAGCTAAAACCTATCAGATATGGACCTTTCAAGATACTTGAGAAAATTGGTGAGAATGCTTTTTGCCTTTATCTACCAGCTTACATGCACATCTACTCAATCGTAAATACAGACAGATTGAGAATATTTGAATCTTCATTAATTGAGTATCCTGAAGAACAGACTCAATTGCCTTCTATTGATGACTAGTTACCTGAATATCTTAATGAATTGCAGGAAGACACGGTTCTGGACAGGAAAGTGAGAACAATGTGCAGGGGAGATGTTGAGTACCTCAGAGTTGGGCTCAAGGGTTCAAAGTCGAGTAGTGAAAAATGGATAGAGATTGGACAAGTGAGATAGTTGTATCCTCACTTAGTCGATGCTTGAAAACCAACTTTTGGTGGTCCAAAATATTTTTCAGTGGGGAGGTCGTGATCCAAATTGGATCCTTGAAAATTATCATAGTTCTGTGACTGTTTCAAATCATGATAGACTTCAAAAACTTGTGAAAAAAGAGCTATTAGGAAGGACCTTGGATAGTGGCAGTTTGTAGCTAGCATGGAACAATGAGGACCTCGGTCAAAGCGCGTTGACTATTGGCCCATGGAGACCACGCAGTAGCGCAAACTAGCAATTGGGAAATCTAGATAAGAAAACGGAGGTTGCTTCTAATGCGCAATTCACTGGGCAAAACCCCTCGAAATGGAAAATCCCCGAGCGCTCGATCACAAGGAAACTGGAAAACTGTGGGAAAAGCTTTGAAACGACAAGTGGGTCCTGCGCTCCAAAACCGGCAGTATATCAGAGGTGTTTTGGGTGGTAAGTGGGTTTGTCAACAGAATGAGTGATTCCATACGTTGGATGACACGTGTCCAGCGGATGAGAGAGAAAACCGCTCTCATCGTGGGCTAATGTTCGAGCAAGTCAACCGTGCGATAAGAGCGATAACCGTAGGATCTAGGGGTCGTGGATCTAATGGCAGAGATTACACCCAATGGGAGACTTGATTTGTAGGGAGAAATAAGTTACGACACATAAAGGTTTGAAGTTCGATTTGACCGCTGAGCTGGTGGATGAATCATTTCACAAAGTAACCGAAATAACGAACCATCAAGTAAGAGTTGGTGCTTAGTTTAGGAGAGGACAAGTGGCCACCTCCTGGTGAAACGTTACATAGTAGCGATGACACAGAGGCAGGGAATTCCAAGCGGACAGCAATAGGGGATCCGAAGAGATGGAAGAGGAAGCGAACAGTCAAGGAATGGATTGGGTATAAGCCATGAACAGACAGAGTACAAAAACAAAGAAGAAGGAGACAATGAGGCAGAGAGATAGAATAGAGAGCGAAGCAAGTAGCAGAGAACAGAGAACCAAGCTGACCTGCAGAGCTAAGGTGGCATAGAGCAGACAGAACTAGGTTTGAGAGGTTCAAGCAATCCCTAAGAGGATTTCTGTCGGGAACCGAGTACCAAGATGGACTCATCCCATTAAGACCAGTTGAGGTCGAGACTTAGTAAGGGGGGAGTCTGTGCACTCTAGTGGCTTAGGGAATCCAAGTACCACCATACTAAGCATCACCTATTTTAGGAGACTCAAATTGAACTCCTCATTGTAAAAACTCTGCTTAAAGACACAATAAAGAAGGCCACAACTGAAAGCTGGACAGGAGACATAGCCCAAGAGGATTGGGTGAACTCCTTATTAAATTGTTTGTTTTGCATTTTCTTGCTGTGTTTTCTCTTACTTTTTCCTAGTGTCTGTGTATTTTGCAATCTTATCGATCCATTGCCTAAGATAACATAGACACACACTAGCACATGAGTCTGTAATACCTTCATTAGTTAATTAACTGAGATCACTCGCAAGTGATTTTCATATCACCAACACAATAAATAAAGTTTGTGGATCCAAATATAGATCTAAGTTCTATAAAAATAACGGCACCAGAAACCAACCAAGAAGAGCCATGAGAATACAACCCATAAGCAAAAAAACAATTCCAGGAGATACCTAAGATGATGTAAAAGAAATGGATGTGGAAGAAGTAACCTTGACAAGCATGGTAGAAGAGCTAAAAGGAAAATATTTGTAAACAATCCTGAACAAATAGTGTAGATGTTGCATCAACTCTACTTGAACATCTGTAATCATAAAGGGATGACCTCTCAAAGATAAGGTTAGTCAAGATATGGCATCCAAACTCATAACTTCAAATAATCCTCAAAGCACAACAAGGAAGGAAAAAAGAATGGCAAAAAAAGCAAAAAAAACCTCATACAAGAAGTGAGCGAGATGCTAGCAAATTCAAGTAAGGTGGCTCTCACGACAGATGTATTCCACTCCATTCCCCATCATTCTTAGTGAAATTGAACATTAGGGGCCTCAAATAAAAAGGAAATTTGAGGCTTCCAAAAGGTAAAAAACATAAGGAAATACCTACAGTACTCATACTACAAAAAGCCAAATTCTCCAACGATTATGTAAGTCAAATCCTAGAGAAATGTTAGAAAGGTAGTGCTTCAGTGGAATTGGATGCAAAATGAAAAGTAGGAAAGCTAGCTCTTGTATGAAATCCTGTGGAAAATATGATCACCAATCTAACTATAGCCCCATGCATTATGTCAGATCATTTTCAATTCAAAAATTTTATGTCAATAGGTAGAATTACAAATGCATGTGGTCTAGCTCTATTGAATGATCTCCACTCCATATATTTAAAATACATATGGATAATAGTGGGTAGCTTCCACATCATTAAATTGATGGAAGAATAAAAGGTGGCTTGCAATAACTGGACTCTGATGCCCTACTCTTCCTTGACCTCATGCAAGACCTGCATGCCACATATGCAGATACTATACATGGGATATTTACTTGGAATAATTGAAAAGGTGGCTTCCCTCAAATCACTTCCGGATTTGACATATTTTTGGTCTCAAAATCTCCTTGGGACAATGAGACCTTTGTGGAGGTTTTAATCCTTCTCTGTTTCAGATCATATCATTGATCCATAAGCTTGGAAGTAGATATCAAAGCAAGCCCCAAAAGTAGACCCTTTCGCTTTGAAAGCTTTTTTCTTAGGGATCCTTCCTTCTTGGAAAATTCCCAATAATGGTGGTAGGAAGCCACTCCTCGACTGGGCTCAATTATGCACCAATTCCAGTAGAAAATCAAGTTCTTAAAAGCTCAAATAAAAAAATGGAATAGAGAATATTTTTGGAACATCCACCAAATCAAATAAGAATTAGAGGATCACATGGAATAAGTCCAACAATGCATTATTCTTGAAGGTCGATCTAACAAATTAGTTGAGGAAGAAAGTGAGCTTCTCACTCAATTAGAAGAAGGCTGCATTTAGGAAGAATTTCTCTTGTGCAAAAAATATCACATGAGATGGCTTAAGGAGGTGGGAAAAACTTTAGATTTTTCCACAAATCCATGATCAAACACCACCATCACAACAAAATCTTCTCACTTCAAAGCACTACAGGAGATAAGCTTACAAAACACAAAGAGTTGAAAGGATAATGAGTTCACTGAATTATCTTTAATAAATCAATTAAATTTAAAATCACTTTTATAATATAAACACTATTTGGTTAATTGGCAAGGTTACAAGTCATATTTACTATGACAAAATGAAGGACCAACAAGTATGGCCACCATGTACAACATAAAAGATGGGAAAATTGATAGGGGGTTGGGAAAGTGTATGTAAAGAACACTTGTATTTTTTTAATAATCAATTAAATGGTCTCAAAAATACCAATAGTTACATCAATATCAACTAATATCCTTACAATTGACCTTTATCTTTCACAAACAAAGACGCCATCCATGAGAATACATTTTCCTAGGTTGTTTTCAATTGTGCATAAATATTCAATAGTATAGGGTTCCAAGGGGAGTCCAAGAAGTTTTATCCATAATAGGGTGTCTAACATGCTCTCATCCCTACCATAAAAAAGGGTGGTGGGGTTTTATAGACAAATAAGACCTATCCACAAACCAAACTTTATTTGATATAGAAACTACATCTTCTTCATTCCAAAAGACAAACAGAATGCATCTCTCTTGCTACTATGTGAGTTGCTAGTATATAGCATAAAATTGAACTCTGACTCTACTTTATCTATCTCGGAAAGTAGTCCATCCATACCCACTTTCCAATAAAATTTCATGCCAAAGTGCATCTTGAAAGGTCAAGGATTTGGTTGACTACAATATATTCCCCCATAACTAAGCACACATTTTTCCTCAACCTCTAATGACTTTACATCACTACTATTTCCAATGAACCAAAAACCTTCCTTAGAGGCCAAACAAACCACATGTTCCTTATACACTCCTTCAACATCACCTTCTGTCAATAGGTATAGAGGGTTCAAGCACACAAGAAGGCATTCGTTTTTCTAAACATTAACTCTCAGATTGAAAGAATTGGTTAGAGACAATACACCCATAGCCATGTCCTACTTAGGAGGGCCCTTATAATTGTCCAAAACATGGAAATATTAGCACTTGTACCACTAATCTTATCACTACTCATAATATTTTACCAACTCAAAGAACCCTTATCTTCACATTGTTTAAAGTATGTGAAAATATTCTTAATCATCTTAAAGATCATGTTATTACATTATCCATAGACCTTTTTCCATAAACCTTCTATTACTTTTTTACAAATTAATTAAAAAATTATGTAATTTTTAAACAACATATCATTATCATTTACTCACTTTGCAATTTCCTTTCCCACTTCAACTTATGTTAGCTTTTATAAAATGAGAGGGGAAAATGAAAAAAGAAAAATTCAAATATGAGGGAAATTGAAGAAACTAATAATTTTAATAAAATAAAAGGCCAAAAATGAAAAGGAAGTTATAAAAAAGGAAAATGAGCGTTCTTCTCATTTTCGTCATTTTTATTTTGGAAGCAATTTCCTTTCCCACTTCAGCTTATGTTAGCTTTTATAAAGTGAGATGGAAAAATGAAAAAATATCTATAGATATTTTTAAGTAGGATGGAAATTGAAAAAAGTAATAATTTTAATAAAATAAGCATTCTCCTCATTTTGGTCATTTGTATTTTTGAAAAAGAGAATTCTAAGAGAGTTTGGAATCCTATGAGGCTAGAATGTCTAAAAAACCCATTGGGAAAATTAGTTTTGGTGGTGAGAAACCAGCCCTAGGTAGATTGGAGCGAGATTAATCTCGCCAATCACTGGATTGGGGTGGAAGTGAAATTTTACATTAGTGCCCCCTAGCTAGATTGGAGCTAGATTTTTTCATTGGCTGCATTGTCATGGAAGCGAAATTTGATATTTGTGCAGATTGGGCAGGTTTTGGAACTCATGAAGGTACTAATTTCATGAATTCTTCCACAAATATTTGTGTCGTGAAATAAAATTTGTAATTGCATGTTTGATGAGTGAAGTTCTAGAGATTTTGGGGTGCACTTCTCTTTCTATTGGTGTTTGAAGTTCCAGATGGTAGAATAAAGGTTGAAATGCTTAATCGAGGTCGTTTAGTTCCCAACAATTGCTGAACAAAATCTTGAGAAAAATAATTAAGTGTGAGCTGGTTCTCAATAGCTTAGAGAGCGTAATTCTCTAAGAAATATCCAAAATTCATTGCAAAGGTTTTACAAGGGTAAATCCCATCAAGAATGGCACCCAGGTTCATTAAATGAGGCACATTCTTTTGGGTGCACATATCCTTTCAATATAAAACATCGGGGTTCTATAGCCAAGCAACATAACTTTTAAAACAATAATTGCATAGGAAAAGTCGTATTGATGTTGCGGAGCAACTTTGACAAACAATGCAACTTTTTGTTGACTGAGACACATTCACTGAGTGTCTCCTCATTTAGGATCAACTTTCCCACGATTGTTAATATCCAGCAGAATTGAAGAGTCAGCATTCTTATACAAATGAATATACAACAGGTTTCCACGTAGGGTTTAGTCCCTTTCTTTTTGTGGCATTGAAAAATTCCCACGCTTTAGAAGTGTGGCCCTAGCTTACTTCTCCAATAATCATTGCTATGATAATTAGAGCATCACATTCACAATGACATGCTTGCATTTCCCAAAGGTACCTATTAAGTTATTATCCTATTTGTATTTTATTTCCCTGAAAAGATGCTAAACCAAGGCAGTGTAGCTTGAAACAATAAGAATTCAAACTAGTTCTTTCATGATATGAATTGTATCAAATCCTCTCTTCAACTAGCCTATTTTCAAGTAATCATCGATAAGGATGCCATAAACATTTTCATCAGGCATGCAATTTTTCATTTTCATGAATTCACTGCATAGCATAATCCATTTTTCCATTTTTTGCACAATCTTTAACTAGCAAATGCAAACTCTTGGGCTTAGACAAAAGGCTTCTCTCCTTGATCTCATGGATCAAGTCAAGAGCTTCCTCAATCTTTCTTGTTATATATTAACATTTCAAAAAACATGCATAAATTCAACATCTCATCTCCAAGAGCTCTGAAGAGTTTTCCTTATTCAAATCAACATCTCATGAGTACCCTATACGCGAGAAAATTCACGATAATATTTTCTGAAAACATCACTGAAGATTTTGCGAGCCTAACTAATGGTTAGCAATAGCTTCACACCTTTTGGGTTCTATTTTATTAACAAAAAATAGCAACAAGCGAACATGTTTCTTCAATCAAAATATATTTTGATTGCGCTTTGTGGAGCCTTAGGACTAGTCCAATGTATTCAATTACAATATTTCTTTCACATAAACAATTCCTGAAGTTATCCCGGCAAAGCAAGATTTGGTGGCATATTTAGAGATCATGAGGGTTCGCCTCTCCTAATCTACCTCGGAAACATTGGCTAGGACACGAACAACTTGGCTGAACTGGAGGGTATATGGCAAGGATTATTCCTTTCCTAACATCATGGCTTCCAACCTCTGGAGATCGAAGGTGATTCCCTAATCCTCATCAACATGGCCAATCAACTCCTCAATGGGGCACATGCGCATCAAATTGCCAACAGTTGGAGACTTGAAGCCAAATTGGATGCAATAGAATAATCGCTTCACACCAACCATGCCATCATATTTAATCATGTTAAACGGGAAGGAAACAAGTTCACTGATCTACTTGCCAATTTGGGGGTCGAGAATGGGCACACTCTTCTCTCTAGAGCTCTAGACATAATTCAAAATCATGATCAAAATCAGGAGTGAAAAATACTAGTCCAAAGGGATGTAGATCTCCCAAATGTGGGTGTATAGAAGGCCATTAAATATGAAAGGACAGGGGTGGGGTGATATGGGGCGACACTTACCCACCCAGGACAAGTCGGATAATTGGCTTCTGATCAACGGATCTCTGCATTTGAGAAGCGCAGGGTTCATTGGCATTGTCTTAAGTGGTTCCGGATATCATATCCTGTCCTCCACTCTGGTTCATGCCTCAGCACACTCCAGCATGCCTCGGACTTCGGCTTTCTTCAATGCAACAGTAATGGCGAATCGCAGATCGATAACCAGTAATATGCGATTGCAATCGAATCGCATCGCAATATCGGCAGATCACTGAAAGGGTAGACCAAAGGGAAAGGCCTCAACTTATAGCGATATGCAATTCCGATCAGATCACATCGCAATATCGCATTAGCAGAAACCAAGGGCTGGAGCCTTCACACTTTCACATGTGCGATGCGATGATGTGGACCCGACGGCGGATCGAAAAATGGGGAGACCAAAAGGCAAAGCCTTTACTTATAGCGATATGTGATTGCGATCAGATTGCATCACAATATCGCATTAGCAGAAACCAAGGGGCGGAGCCTTCACACTTTCATGTGTGCGATGTGATGACGCGGACCCGACGGCAGATCGCAGAATGGGGAGACCAAAGGGCAAGGCCTTTACTTATAACGATATGTGATTTCGATTAGATTGCATCGCAATATTGCATTGGCAGAAACCAAGGGGTGGAGCCTTCACACTTTCACATGTGCGATGCAATGATACGGACCCGACGACAGATCACAGAATGAGGAGACCTAAGGGCAAGGCCTTTACTTATAGCAATATGTGATTGTGATCAGATCGTATCGCAATATCGCATTGGCGGAATCCAAGGGGCAGTAACCAAGGGATGGAGAATAGGTAGGGGCTGCCTGATGATAGTTCGAGGCCGGCTGTGGCTTCCCTGGTGTCCATTATCTGGTATTTTTGTTTTTTGCTAGTGTTGCTTGGGTTTTTGCTTCCTATCTGGACTAATCGTCAAGGAACCATCTTACTGTTTTTTTGTGGGGTCTGGAATTGAGAAGTGATACCATTTTTGAGGTTTCTGCTCTCACTGGACTGGTTTCCCCAATGTTGGGGCAGTCTAGATTTTGTTGATACTCTACAATACCTTGGTTGAGGCCTTGTCCTCTTTGTATCTTTCTATACATATTAATAGATTACTTTTACTTAGAAAAAAAAACAATATATGCAGTTAAATAATGCAGTGAGAATTAAAGCAAATTTAGCTCAAGTATTGTCATTAGTAGAAAAAAGGATTTTGGTCATTGTTTCAATTCTATCATTTCCAGTACTATCTTTAGTAGAGATCTTAAGGCCTCCAAAACATGAACTTTTGTTTTTGGTAAGTCATTGTTAGAAAAGTAATGAGTTGGTTGAAATTGCTACTGTTTGATTTATGGGTGAGATGGTTCAGTATCTTTGCAGTAATTTATTTACTCTTGGACTACCACTTTTACAACCCAATAAATGCAGGTACATCATCTGCACTTTCAAAACATGAACAGATATCTTCACTACGATTACAGAGGTTCACAATAACATTTTTAGAGTGATTTTTCACTTTTGAAGATCCAATCTCTGGAATCTGGACTAGAGGAGGTATGCCACCTGCGGGAGTAATTTCCCATTTTCTTTCAGCATTTTCATTTGACAAAATACAAAGCAAGGCCACTGCATATTCCTGTTGTCATTTGAAGAAAGGGAAAGAAGAAAAATCAAGCGTTCTACTCATTCCCTGCCTTAAATGGCATGCCACATATTATTTTCACTATTGTAGAGAATTTTAAGATACCTTATGAGTTCCTCCTGAACATCATCTGCAACCCTTATAAGTAAACCCATTGGCAAACACTTTCCTTCTACATTTTGGAGCTTGTTACTTAAGTTGATCTGATAATCACCCTATGAGTGACCTCAGTTAAGGATTTATTAAATGAAGGTATTACAGACTCATATGTTGGTGTGCATGTTTATGTTATTTAAGCAATAGATCAAACAAATTGCAAATACATAGACACTTAAAATTGGAAAACAATAGAGAAATACAGTAAGCAAATACAAGAACATAAGAAATTAATAAGGAGTTCACCCTATCCTCCAGGGCTACATCTCCGGTCTAGCTCTTAGTGGTGGCCTTCTTTTTATTGTGCCTTGAAGAAGAGAATTACAAGGAAGGAGGTCAATATGAGTCTCCCGAAACAGATTGGCTTGGCAAGGTGGTTCTTGGATTCCCCAAGCCACTAGAGTACACAGACTCTTTTCCTTGCCAGCTCTTTGACCTCTCTATTTTGACAGATCCTCTCAGGGATGGCTTGAATCTCTCAAGCTCTCTGGTACTCAACGCTACCTTTGGTTAGCTCGACCCTCTGCCTTCTTTCTGCTTTTTGCTTCACTGGTTCTTCTCTTCTTTGTCTTCTTGTCATCGGTTCTTTCTCTCCGTCCTCGGTGTCCTTTCTGTTCTCTGTTCATGGCTTTAAACCATTCGAGCTCATGGTGGTTCACTTCCTCTTCCCCTCCATCGATTCGTCTGCAACAACTTCGCTTGGAGTTCCCTGTTTCGGTGTCATCATCATGCTCACAGGGATGGCCACAGGTCCTCCACCGAAATGCGCCAGCCTATTTCATCTGTTCAATTCTTCAGTTACGTCATGGAATGAGTCTTCTGCCATTGTGGCAGTCAATTCGGACATCAAATTCTTTCATATTGTGGCTTAATCCCCCGTCAATCTCGTCTTCTCCATTGGGCGTGATCTTAGCCATTAGATCTGGAGCCCCTAGATCTGAAGCCATTCGCTCGAACCGCGTGGTTGACTAGCTCGACCATTAGCACGCGATGAGCAGTGGTTTCCTCTCTTCTCTGCTTGCCATGCGTTAGGTGCTAAGTGGAATCGCTCTACTTTCATGAAAACTACTTACCACCCATGGACGCCTCCGATCAATATTGCCGGTTTTGGAGTGGGTCCCGCCTTTAGCGCTTAGCCTTTTGTCCCACGCAATCGAGTGCTCGGGGCTTCTCTAATTTGAGGGTTTTCGCCCAGCCAAGCGCTAATCGCGCATCAAAACTCCCTCTGTTTCCCAATCCAGGCCTCCCGGGGGCTAATTTCACCTCCCACGCAGTCTCCATGGGCCTCGGTCAGCACTCTTTGACCGAGGTCCTCGTTGTTCCATGCTGGCTGCCACTACCACTAGTTTAGAGGTGTTTTTGATTGACGTTTTAAATTCTTTGAAGTCTCTCTCGACCTGGTACAGCCATGGCTCTGTTAATCATTCTTTATGGATCCAACTTGGATCACGGCCTTCCCACTGAAAAGCTTTTGGACCACCAAATGTTGGTTTTCTTTCAAGCATCAACTAAGTGAGGGTACTGTTGTCTCACTTTCCCAATCTCAATCCACTTTGCACTGCTCGACTTCGAACCTTTGAGTCCAATTATGAGGTACTCAACATCTCCTCTGCGCGTTGTCCTCACCTTCCTGTCCAAGACTGTGTCTTCCTGCAATTCATTCAAATATTCAGGTAGCAGGTCATCAATAAAAGGCAATTGACTCTGCTCTTCAGGATCCTCAATTAGAGAAGGTTCAAACAATCTCAAGCAATCTGCATTTACGACTGAGTAGATGTGCATGTAAGCTGGTAGATTAAGGCGAAAAGCATTTTCACCAATCTTCTCAAGTATCCTAAAAGTTCCATACCTGATAGGCTTTAGCTTTTTACCTTCACCTTGCATGTTGTCCTTGCTGATATACAGTTAGATCTGATCTCCAACTTGAAAACTATGCTCCATCCGATGCTTGTCATGCCTTGCCTTGTATTTGGCTTGGCTCTTTTCCAGCTGTTCCTGTACTGTTTGGTGTATCTCCTGGATCTATTCAATGAGTCTAGTTTCCTTGTCCACATCATTGTGTCTATCAACTGTGGTATCTTTGCCAAAGACAAAATCCAAATGAGACCTTGGTATGAAACCAAAACAGGTCTCAAAAGGAGATCTTTATGTAGAAGAGTGTTTTACTCTGTTGTAAGCATGCTTCACATAACACAAATGTTCATCCCAACGCTTAGGATGTTTGCTGCAATATCCTCTGAGTAACTAGATCACTATCATGTTAACTACTTCTGTCTGGCCATTGGTTTGTGGATGAAAAGTTGTGCTTTTCTTTAGTTGGGTGTCCATCAGCTCCCACAGACTTGACCAAAACTTCCCCACAAATCAAGTGTCTCTATCATATACAATAGAAGTGGGTAATCCAAAATGAACCCATACATGTTCAGAGAACAGTTTTGCAGTTTGTTCAACTGTAATCTGTTTATTACAAGGTATCAAAATGCACATTTTGCTGAACCTATCCACAACCACATGCAGATAATCATTACCTTTCCTATATTTAGGCAGTCCTCCAACAAAATCCATGGAAACACTTTCCCAAGGGTGAGAAGGAACTGGTAATGGAGTGTACAAGCCTAGTTTTCTATTGTTGGGCTTGCTCTTGGCACACATAGTACACCCTTTTACATATCTAGAAACTGTCTCATTCATTTTCAGCCAATAACAAAATCTTTGCAGCTGTTCAACTATTTTATTTACCCCAAAGTGACCTGGTATCAGAGAAGTGTGTGCTTCTCTAATTATCTTTACTCTCTCTGTTTGTGGAATGCAGAGTTTCCCATAATGATATAAGAGTTGGTCCTTCATATGATAATCCAATTCTTCTACCTTTTTGCCTTGACTCGAAGTTGCATATACATCATTAAAGTCTATATCTTGAGCATATTGTTCAATGTAGCTTTCATGTAGTACAGAATTATGCTTAAGTATAGTAGATGCATTTACAATGGGTCTAGATAAGATGTCTACAACTTTGTTATGTATGCCGTTTTTATATCTAATGACTAAATGAAACTGTTGTAGAAAACCCATCCACCTGTAATGTCTTGATTGTTGCAATTTAGTTTGGGAGTGTAGATATTGAAGTGGTTGATGATCAGTATGTATTACTGTCTCTTTGCCCATTAAATAATGTTTCCACTTTTTTCACACTCTGAACTAATGCATACAATTCTTTATCATATGTAGGATAGTTAACTTTGCAGGATTAAAAGTCTCAGAATGATAACATATGGGTTTACCGTGTTGTGTCAACACTGCTCCCATGGCATATTCACTGGCATCTGTTTGAATCTCAAATGGTCTTTGTAGATCAGGCAGTGCTAGTACAGGTGTTGTACTAATCTTTTCTTTCAAGGTGTTTAAGGCTTTCTGATGTTTTCCTCCCCACTGAAACACCTTGTTCAATCCTGTCAAAGCATGTAAGGGAGCTACAATTGAGGAAAAGTTAGAGATCAACTTCCTCCAATATTGTGTTACTCCTAAGAAGCTTCTTACTTCTGTAGCAGACTTGGGTTTATGCCAGTTTACAATGACTGCCACTTTAGAGGGATCTATTTTCAATTCACCACCCCCTACTATATGACCCAAATAATTTAGAGAGGTTTTGGCAAATTCACATTTGGAGAGTTTAACATAAAGTTTTTCTCTTTTCAAAACATCTAATGTTTGCTTAACATGCTTTAAGTGTTCCTCCCACGTTTTACTAAAAATCAGAATGTCATCCAGACACACAATAACAAAATCATCAAGAAAAGGCCTGAGTACATCATTCATTAATCTCATGAAAGTAATAGGGGCATTGGTCAAGCCAAAAGGCATAACTAGCCACTCATACAATCCCTGCTTTGTTTTGAAAGCAGTCTTCCATGCATCTTGCTCTGCAACTCTGACATGATGGTATCCACTGTGCAAGTCCAGCTTGGTGAAATAAACAACTTCCTTCAATTGATCTAAAATATCATCTATGCGAGGAAGGGGATAACGATTTTTTATTGTTATCTTATTCAGTGCTCGGTAGTCAATGCACATTCTCCACGAGCCATCTTTCTTTCTCACCAAAATGATTGGTGACCCACATGGTGATGTGTTATGCCTGATAAACCCCTTCTCAAGCAACCCCTACACCTGCTTCTTGATTTCAGCATTCTCTAACGTAGACAACCTTTACATTCCAATGTTAGGCAATGGAACATCTTGCTGCAAAATAATATCATGTAGTATTTCCTTTTTGGGTGGTAGACCTTTAGGTTGTTGAAACACAACATCATACTCTGAAACAATCTTTTCTATATCAAATACATTGGTTTGATCAGGTTTCTTATTCTTTACAACCATTTGTAAGAATTGTATGCATGAATTTATCATCCTTTTCATCTACCCTGAGTTTATGAGAGTATAATTATTCTTGAGCTTGTGAGCTCTTACAAAGTATTAGATTCCATATTTAACAAGTAGATACTTGTTCTCAGATCTATAGAAAATAGCCTTTCTATCATACAAGTAAGGACTCCCTAAAACAATTCCACATATATCCAAAGGAATTATGTCTAACTCAACCTCATCTACAAATGCTAACCCAAAATAAAAATTGAGTTTGCACTGTCTAGTCACTTGTAGTTGTGCTTTATCATTTAACCATCCTAATGGGTATGGTTTCTTTTGAGGTGTAGTTGCTAATCCCAATTTCTTTACAATTGCTTCAGAAATCAAATTTACTTGTGAGCCACTATCAAAGAAAGTATCAATCTTTTGATGTTTGGAAGTAACTCGAATATGGAAAATCTCATGTCTTTTTCTCTCATGTTCTTCATCAATAACAGATTGAGCAGAATTACTAGTAGATGCTTTAGAATTCTTACCTTTTATACCTGTGGCTGCAATGATTTTTTCATCTTCCGAGTTTGACCCCAAATCCTTTTGGATAGCTGCAGCAGTCTTCTTCTTCTTGCCCTCAAACTTCTTAGGTCTCAGCTTTGGATGCAGAATCCAATAGTGCTCATCATCATGCCCCTCCTTTTTACAGTGAGTACATGAAGCTTTGCTTTTCTATGCAATGTTAGCCTTCCTTGCTTTCCACTTCTGCTTTCTCTTCTCCTTGCTCTTGCTTGCAGTGGGTTGGGATGGTCCCCCAACTTCTGGATTTCCATTCTTTCCTCTAGCTTCTAGATGAGTAGCTTGTACAGATACCTCATCTATACTAGTGGGATTAAACATGAGGATGGTATGCCTCATGTAGCTGTGAAGACCACCAATGTACTTCAAAAGAGTCTCTGGTGAGTCTAATGAGAAACTTTTCCTCTTTCCCTTTTCCTTTTGAGTGGTCATGGGAAAGAGATTCATATTCTTCTTTGTCTTGTTTAGAACCTGATCAATCTTCATCCTTATGCTTTCTAAAGTCCCTATACATTTCCTCTACCATAGACTTTATAGCTAGGAAACTTTCTATGAATTGAGGGTCTAGCCCCACAGAACCTTCCTCTGACGTTGTCTTCCAAGGATAGACTCTCCCAATTTCAGGATTAGTTTCGACCAACTCTCCTTCTCTGAATTTGATCTTTGATCTAATGAGCATTCAACAGCTAAACCAACACAAGCTTGTCTAACCTTACAACCGAGTGCTCTGATACCACTTGATTTGATAATCACCCTATGAGTGACCTCAATTGAGGATTTATTAAATGAAGGTATTACAAACTCATATGTTGGTGTGGATGTCTATCTTATTTAAGCAACGGTTTGATCATATTGCAAATACATAGACACTTAAAATTGGAAAACAACAGAGAAATACAGTAAGCAAATACAAGAACACAAGAAATTAATAAGGAGTTCACCCTATCATCCAGGGCTACATCTTCGGTCCAGCTCTTAGTGGTGGCCTTCCTTTTATTGTGTCTTGAAGCAGAGAATTACAAGGAGAGAGCTCAATATGAGTCTCCTAAAACATATTGGCTTGGCGGGGTGGTTCTTGGATTCCCCAAGCCACTAGAGTACATAGACTCTTTTCCTTGCCAGCTCTTTGACCTCTCTGATCTGACAAATCATCTCAGGGATGGCTTGAATCTCTCAAGCTCTCTAGTGCTCAACCCTGCCTATGGTCAACTTAGCCCTCTACCTTCTTTCTGCTTTTTACTCCACTGGTTCTTCTCTTCTCTGTCCTCTTGTCTTTGGTTCTTTCTCTCCGTCCTCGGTGTCCTTTATGTTCTCTGTTCATGGCTTTAAACCATTCGAGCTCATGGTGGTTCGCTTCCTCTTCCCCTCCTTCGATTCGCCTACTACAACTTCGCTTGGATTTCCCTATTTTAGCGTCATCATCAGGCTCACAGGGATGACCACTTGTCCTCCTCCGAACTACGCCAACCTATTTCGTCGGTTCAATTCTTCAATTACGTTGTGGAATGAGTCTTCTGCCACCGCGGCGGTCAATTCAGACTTCAAATTCTTTCATATTGCGGCCTAATCCCCCATCAATCTTGTCTTCTCCATCGAGCGTGATCTCAGCTGTTAGATCTAAAGCCCCCAGATTTGACGCCATTCACTCGTCCCGCACGGATGACTGCTCGACCGTTAACACAGGATGAGCAACGGTTTCCTCTCTCCTCTGCTTGCCACGCATCAGGCACTGAGTGGAATCGCTCCACTTTCATCAAAACTTCTTACCACCCATGGGTGCCTCCAATCAATACCACTGGTTTTGGAGCGGGTCCCACCTTTAGCGCTTAGCCTTTCGTCCCACGGTTTCCTGGCTCCCACATGATCGAGTGCTCGAGCCTTCTCCAATTTGAGGGTTTTCGCTAATCACACATCAAAAACTCCCTCTATTTCTCGATCTGGGCCTCCCAGGGGCTAATTTCGCCTCCTGCGCAGTCTCCATGGGCCTCGATCAGCATGCTTTGACCGAGGTCCTCGTCATTCCATGCTGGCTGCCACTGCCACTGGTTTAGAGGTGTTTTTGTTTGTTGTTTTAAATGCTTTGAAGTTTGTCCTGACCTGGTACATCCATGGCTCTGTTAATCAATCTTTATGGATCCAATTCAGATAATAAGTAGTTATTTCCATACAAGCTAGCAAGGGCTTCTATTGTATGCTCTCAAACTAGAAAAGGTGATCAAGCCTTGAATTCCTTAATCAATACGTGTTTAAATACATTTTCTAGTGAATTATGAAAAATAGGTTGTGAATTTTTCCCAGAAGCATTTATTAGCATACCAAGTGTAGTTGAGAGAACATACTTTGGATAGTGGGATACAACCTTCAGTTCTGGAAAGAGTATACAAAATCACCCTTGGGAAATTGACTGTTAGCATCTTCACATCAGTTTTTTGCTCATTGATTTCATCTTTGCTTTAGGGAAGTTTTCCTTGTGGACCTCTTGTGCAACTCCTTGCCTTAGGTTAAAATTTATTCTACTAGAGAAAAACAACAAAATGCACAGAATAACATTGAAATATGTTTGTAGTTTGCATTAACAACCTCCTAGATTTGTGAAAGTGCTTCTTTTAAACTCAAGAAACATTAAAACTGGCCCAAAGAGCATGCAACAATTTAATTTTCCTGAGAACATTCATTTCTACATTGCATGAAATGCAATTTCACAAGCTTGAGAACTTTAAACATTATATCAGCCTCTATGTAAACTTGAATCACATTAATTTCTACATACAAAACTAATAAATGCAGAATGGGATATTTGGCACTAAAAGTGCCTTGATTTTTTGGACAATTTTAAATTTAAAACTAGTTGAAATTATCCTAAATATCTGAGTTCCACTTCTGCAAGGGTGTTTTCTCCATGAAACTAGGCCCCAGAAATGGGGTGACCTAAGTTCCCCATATCAGACACTGAGATATGGATGGCATGGCCTTATTTTGATATTCTTTGCAAGCCCAAATTTATGTATCTCATTTTTTAAGAAGCCTATGAGTGCAAGGTTAATTACAATTATCTTATGTAATTTTTCAGCAATATTACAGTACTTTCTTTTTGTGTTGGAAACACGATTCAAAAAATTCTAGAGAGGCATCCCAAGCTATTGTACAACAAATATTTTACCCATAGAGTCTTAATGTTACAACTTACATATCAAAATAACATACTGGAAATGGAAGTTTGTGCAATAGTTCTCACATTATGATAAACATGTTTGACAACCTAGCCTCTCTCTATCATCCCATTCCAGAAAACCCTAGGTTTTCCATCTATATCTAAAGATTACATCAAAAACTTCTTCTTTTTTTAAGATTGACCAGAATCCTTTTTTAGGCCATTTATTTACAAGTTCTGAAGATTTATTTCTCTCACTCTCTCCCAAGTATGCATAAATAAGAGTAGTATAAATAAGGGCATCACCAACAAGACCCCTCCAAACATTTTATTGATTGTTTTTTTGTCCCTTCTCAAGTTTCCTAACCTTGAATGGTGTTACTATATAAAAAAACATCTTCAGATAAACCTCTTTTGAAAAAAATCATCAAGAAGCTTCAGAGCTTCCTCTTCGTTGTGTTGGAAAAAATAGCCATCAATTAGCCATGAGTAAACACTAAAATTAGGCATAAAACTGCAATCATCAATTTAAATAGGGCCTCTATTGCTTCATTTATTTCCCAAGATTTCAAAATCCATGAATAAAATCCTTGTATGTATACACAAAAAATATCCCGTTTTATAACATCTTGTTGTGAAGTTTCCAGGCATTAGCCATGTTACCTCTCTTGCACTATGAATTGATCAACATATCACATGTGAAGTGCTCAGGTTCATGACCCTTCTTCGCTATTTCACTCAAAAGTTTATTGGCTTCTTCCAATTTCCTTTCTTCATAGAGCTTATGGAGGAGGCCACCGTATGTAACCATTCATGGCACTAGCCCTTTCATCTCACAATTTGAAATCCCCAATCATATTAGCTTCTCTACAATATATGTTACATAATTTGGAATCAGATCACCCATTTTGTTCAAAATATTCAATGCATACCTCAATCTACCTTCTTTATAAAATCCATGTATCGAAGTGTTTTATGTTACAATATCATGGGAAGAACATTTTCCTACAATCTCGGAAGGAGATTGAATGCATTTTCAGTGTCCCCTTCCTTGTAGTATCCTTGAATGAGCAACATTGTAAGTAACAATATTTGGGAACATGCATTTAGGCATCATTTCCTCTATAAGGGCATTTGCTTTTAGCATCTTGCCTCCTTTGGAGAGACCACTAATGAGTGCAATATAAATAACAACCATGAGTTTGATATAACAGTCCACCATTCCATCAAATAATTTGAAAGCATCGTCCATTTTGGCTTGCTTAGAATATCCATTTATCATAATAGAATACAAGATGGTATTGGAAGGTATGAAGGTATGTTTATGGTCCTCATCTATTTGAAAATAGCCTCATGTTACCCCATCAATGCGCATGGACACGCATCAAATGGCTTATCATGAATATATTCCAGCACATTGCCAGTACTTGCTAAATGATGAAGTGTTGCATTTTAAATTTCCCAAGCTCATCGTTCTGACAAGTGACCTTCATGATTCTTTCCATATTTCCAAAATAGGTGGAAAATAATGGAAAATTTCAAAAATGACACACCTCAGAATTTTCTTGAATAATTTGTCGACCCAGGTGGTTATCCACCAGGAAATTTATGGGTTCTAAGAACTTTGAGTTTTTGTTGCTCATGGATGCGTAGGCCCAAAGACTTAGCATCTTGTAACCATTTTATATCTCATTCAAATATATTTTCAAATATATCATGCCCTTCCTCTAATATTAGAGAAGTCTAAGAATCACACTTGATTGAGGTACCTTTTCAAGTAGTTTGAAGGATTACACTGCAAATTTCATTTATGTGCTCTATCAAACCCATGTAGGCTTAGCATAGGCTATGTCATTGAGGAATTATGTGAAACACATCTATAACATTCTTCATAAGCCCAAATTTTAGATACATGTTGATAGGATTGTTTCCTTCAAAAACATCATGTTGAGATCCAAATTTTATTATATGGTCCTGTAAGAGTTTCACCCCTATCAGAGACTCATGTTTGGAATAGGCTTGTTAATTGGTGCTAAAATGTGATCACACAATGTACAAGTGGTCTCTATATTCCCTTTTTTAGCACACATCACAATGAGGTCAATTATATGAGCATTGATGCTTGTTATGAGCATTTTTCAAGGGACTTGACCAACCAAGAAGAAACATGATTCAAACTTCCAAAAAAATTACTAACTCTATTTTGAAGTGGAGGTTCTGTTTTTCAAATCTGTAGTGATCAATGACTTTAGCAAATGTTATACTTGGGAAAGGAACATGAAATTCGATATCTTTAATCTAAGTTATATTATACACTACCTCACATCCCAAGGCTCAAGATGTGGGAAGATTTGACACCATCAGAATATTCAAAAGGAGAGGAATTTGAACATGGTAGGGCCTTTAATGTAGATCAAAGATATCTTAAGTTAAGAAAACACTAGATTGTTACCCAAAGCTATGCTTAGGATACTGTTGCCGATGGAAACCAATGTTAGCAAATAATATGAAGGATATCCTAGTGTTTTTCTTTGGACTACA
Source organism: Pinus taeda (assembly GCA_000404065.3). Lineage (NCBI taxonomy): Eukaryota > Viridiplantae > Streptophyta > Pinopsida > Pinales > Pinaceae > Pinus > Pinus taeda. Next base: position 223,408 of record APFE030813365.1, on the reverse strand, counting down.
TTTGGATGAAGTTTTAGCTTCCACATTTTGTGTATTTTTAGTTTCTATTACTCCAATTCAAATGGAAACAATGGATACCTTCATAGGGGTACCTCGGGTATCATTACCAAGAAACTTTATAGATAATAAGGAAGTTTGTTTCCCTAACAATTTTCCATTTGGAGAAAATAGGCATGTGCATGATATTATGTTGTGTTTCATTAGGGTTGCATTATAGATGCCTATGTAGAGTAGATATTGGAGATATTGCAAATGCTGCGCAATATCATAGAGAAGGGATATCTATATAGATATAGGGTTTTGAGTAAAATTTTGGCACACCATTGTGATCCATCATTTGAATTCTAGATAAGACATTAAAGCTACTAAAACAAATATTCAGGGTTGCTATTTTCTCTATGATTATATTGATATGAAAATCTGGAAGACATTTCAGGCCAAAGATTTAGATTAGACTTAATCTAATCATGTTTTCATCAACTTTTCCAATCCACATTGACATGTTAGCAATGATTTTCTTTGATTTATATTATGTGCATTTTTACTCGATGATATATTGGTCACTACTTTTGTATCAACAGCCTTCATGGGTCTTACTTGGCAGACACATATAAGAATCCTTTGACAAAAAATAAATCAAGGTTGAAAGTATGATGAAAGTGCAAAAGTACTAGCTTTTTTGCGTCTTCTATGGAGCGGGAGAATAGCAAGGGTTTCATATAGGGTCAAAGCTTGATATTCATGGAGGGACGTAGAGGAGGGAGCTCCACTCCCTCCTATAAGGATGTCATAGCCAGTAAAGGCAAGAAACCTCCAGAAAAAGACAGAGGTACCGCCGAGGAAGGGAAAAGGAACACGATAGAGGAGACTGGAGGAAACAAACCTAAGAAAAATAATGATACAAAAGACGAGGAAGAAGACAAAAAGCAGGGAACTAAAGACAAAAAACAAAAGGGACCATGTAAACCCAAAGCTGAGATCACACCCAGAGTATTCTTAAATGATCCTACTCTGCAGATGCACAGGGATCACATGAGGACTTATGCTATCATCTATAAATTCATGGGATTATGGCCCACTAAAAAAACTCTACAGACATGGATCAAATATCACTGGAAACTAACCTACATATTGGGTCAAAGGGATTCTTCATGGTGGTGTTCACAAATATTGAATACAAAGATAGAGTGTTTGAAGGAGGGCCCTACTACTATGTTGTAGTTGGCCTCTATATGCGGCCATGGATGATGAATTTTGTCCTAGAGCATGAGACTTTTACTTCGGTACCAATCTGGGTAAGGCTCTATTCTTTACCTCCTGATTATTGGCAAACAGAATCATTAGCTGCTATAGGCAATAAATTAGGTCGTTTTGTCAAAGCTTTTAAAGCCAAAAGAAGGGGAAAATATACTTCCTTAGCAAGGATTTGTGTGGAAATAGATCTATCTGGAGCCCATCTGGACGAGGTAATCTTGGAATTTTTTGATGATGAATGGGTGCAAACAGTAGACTAGGAGCATATCACGTTTAGATGTCGCAGATGCATGAACATGGGCACCTATTCAGAGACTTCCCTCTCAGTAAAGCAGAAAAAAAGGGCAAAGCTAACACAATGAAGGACAATGATAGTTTTCACAAAGTGGTAAATAAAGGAAACGGAGGCAAAAGAGGGTCAAAGAAACATATAAATGAAGGGCAAAAGGTCAGTCAGAACAAGTTCCAAGTTCTTGAGGAGGATGAAGAGAGTATAAAATAAGATCAAGCAATGGAAGGGAGTCCTGAGGAAAAGGAGAAAGAAGACAATCAAGAACAAACACAGGTTATTGATAATCAGAAAGAGACTATGATGAGTGATGCAAAAATGGAGATGGATCAAAAAATGACCCAAAGTGAAATGGAAATGGAGGGCCATGAGCTACAAGAGATTCTTGATGAGGAACACCTAGATCTGGAAGGGTTCTTGATTCAGGGAACCACGGGAGGGGTAGATTCGTTACCTCAAGAAGAGCTTAATAGAATACAGCAGTTGTTTTTATGGAAAACTCAGGCTAAGGGGTTAGAGAAAGGAAAAAACATTGACAAGCAGGATAATAAAGGGGTGAAAACGATGAAGGGAAAAAGGTCAGTCATAACAAGTTCCAAGTTCTTGAGGAGGATGAAGAGAGTATAACAGAAGATCAAGCAATGGAAGGGAGTCCTGAGGAAAAGGAGAAAGAAGACAATCAGGAACAAACACAGGATATTGATAATCAGAAAGAGACTATGATGAGTGATGCAAAAATGGAGATGGATCAGGAAATGCCCCAAAGTGAAATGGAAATGGAGGGCCATGAGCTACAAGAGATTCTTGACAAGGAACACCTAGATCTGGAAGGGTTCTTGATTCAGGGAACCACGGGAGGGGTAGATTCATTACCTCAAGAAGAGCTGAATAGAATACAGCAGTTGTTTTTATGGAAAACTCAGGCTAAGGGGTTTGAGAAAGGAAAAAACATTGACAAGTAGGATAATAAAGGGGTGAAAACGATGAAGACAACCCCTAGATTAGCAACCATAAATCACGGAAAAAAAAAATGAGGTAGAAAAAAAAGAATGAGCTCTTGATGGAGTGTGGAAATCTAATGAGAGACTCGCGTAAGATGAAAGATCTAGCCAGCTACTCCTTTACAAATCTTTAATTATGAAGTTCACATCTTTGAATATTAGGGGTTTAGGTAGTAAAAGAAAACAGAGAATGCTTAGTAACAAAATGAAACAAGCAGTGTCGGATATAATCTTCATCCAGGAAACAAAATGTTCCATTCAAAAACTAAGACAAATTCATAGAAAATGGCTCAATATATTTGAGTTTCTAGAAGTCAAAGAAGATAATACAGCAGGGGTTATTCTCACACTTGGGAACCCCCAAAAAATTGGCATAATAGATGCAGAGGCATCTAGGAATTATTTATCAACAGTTATTCAGCCTGTAGGAGATAAGGAAACCTATCTGGTCAAGAATGTTTATGGCCCCCAAAGAACAGATAATAAACTCAATTTTCTAGATTCCCTTCGATCTCAAGGAAAAACATGCAGGAATACCTTGGATCATGGGAGGGGACTTCAACATGATCAAATCTCTTTTAGGAAAAAAGGGGGGACCAGAGCTCTAAGTAAAGAATATATAGCATTCCAAACCTTTACAAATAATATGAATCTTGTTGATACTAAAACAAGCAATGGCCTCTTTACTTGGAATAATAAAAGAGGAGGAGAGGCTCAGGTCACCTCCAAATTAGATAGATTCATTATCTCAAAAGATATTATGCTTATATATAAGGAAATAACAGCAAGAGTTCTTCCCTTTGGAGGCTCAGATCACTGGCCAGTTCAAATGGAAATCAAGAGCATAGGTTCTCCTAGGAACAAACCTTTCCGATTTGAGAACATATGGATTTCCCACCCAGAATTCATCAACAATATTGAAAAATGTTGGTCAGAAGATTTGAAAATCCAAGGAACAAGAATGTTCCTTCTTCATAAAAGATTAAAGCATATCAAACTCAGGCCTAAAGATTGGAACAAGAATGATTTTGGCAGTATTTTTGTGGGAAAAAAACTGTTGAAATCAAAATGTAGGAACTCAACCAAGCTCTTATCACGAATGGCTTTGATAAAGTCAAAAGTGATCAAGTTGATAAACATCATCTAGAATGGGATAATTTGTGCAAACAAGAGGAAATATTTTGGAGGCAAAAGTCTAGAATTCAATGGCTAAAAGAAGGGGAACGTAACACTAGATTTTTTCACAAATCCACCATGGCTAATAGAGATCATAATAGAGTCTCTTCGATCAAGGACAAGGATGGAGAGCTTCATATATCCCATGAGGAAATAGAAACTATATTGGTTCAACACTTCTGTGGCATAACTCAGGAAAAAAATTCAAATAAAGAGCAGTTCATCAGGGATGTAACTAAACACATTCCTAAGTTGGTGTATAGAGAGGATAATTTCAACCTAAACAGGCCAGTAATGGAACAGGAGGTCGGTGAGGTCCTCAAAGAAATGCAGAATGGAAAAGCACCTGGCCCGGATGGTTTTAATGTGGATTTTTTTAAAGCTTGCTGGAATATTGTTAAACAGGATATATTGAATATAGTGGAGGATTCTAGGTTGAATAGAACTATTCTGAAAGTGCTCAATACCTCCTTCATCTCCCTAATCCCTAAACGGGACATCGCTCAAACACCTAACAAGTATAGACCGATAGCTTTATGTAATGTAATATACAAGATCATATCCAAGGTAGTGGACAACAGGCTTAAACCTCTACTTCCTTCACTGGTTTCAGGGGAACAATCAGGTTATGTGGAAGGTAGACAAATTCTAAATAACATCATTCAAGCTCACGAGGTGGTTCACTCGTTAACTAGCAAGAGACAGGATGGAACGATCATGAAATTGGACATAGCCAAGGCTTATGATAAGGTGAACTGGATCTACATCAAGAAAGTTCTAATTGCCTTTGGTTTTGATCATAACTGGGTCAGATGGGTTATGGTCCTAGTGACTTTCTCCAACTTTTCTATATTGGTGAATGGCTCTCCCTCTGAGATTTTCATTCCTTCTAGAGACCTCAGGCAGGGAGACCCGATTTCTCCCTTTCTTTTCATCCTTATGATGGAAGAACTTGGTCGGTCTATCAAGCATGCTAAAGCAATGGGTAAGATTAAGGGCCTTCAACTAATTGAGAATGGTCAAGCTCTGTCTCATCAACAATTTGTAGATGATACCATGTTACAAGGAATCCCCACAATCAAAGAAGCTACAACCTACTAACAAATTCTTAATGACTTTTCCAGGGCCACAGGTATGGAAGTTAATCTCTCCAAATCAAAAATCTTTTTATTTAATACCAATATAGCTATTCAGAGAAATATCTCCAGAATTCTAGGTTTTCAAAGGGACTCTCTCCCCTCAAAATATTTGGGAGTTCCTTTAACTACTAATGCACAAGAGCATTTGGGAACCATTGATCAATAAGATGAAGGGAAAAGTCAGAAAATGGACCATCGAAGCTTTAAATTTGGCTGGTAAGTTGGTACTTACAAAGGTTGTACTACAATCTATCCTTATTTCCATGTTATCAACTCTCCCAGCTCCAAAAGGAGTTCTGCAACAATTCAGAAACATCCAATGAGACTTTCTTTGGGGTAAGGAGGAGACTAGGAAGAAATGGGCCTTAGTTTCATGGGAAAAAATCTGTAGACCCAAGCACCACGGGGGCCTCGGCTTGGATGACCAAGAGATTCTTAATAATGTTTTAGGGGGCAAACTATGGTGGCATTGGGTACATGATCCAAAAGATCAATGGGCAAGTATCTGGAAAGAAAAATATGCCAGCTCCTGGCAAAATAGTGACCTCATAAGAATGTCTAGAAACATAAAGGGGTCATACATCTAGAATAAAACCTAGGAGAACAGAAGCCTTGTACAAAAAAACAGTTTTTGGGAAATCGGAGAAGGAGATCTAGCACTATTTTGGGAGGATAGATGGAAACAAGAACCAACATTGTTAAAAGAGGACTTTGTGAGCCTTAAAAATGAAACAGATATCCAAGGCTTCAATAAGGTAAAGGATTTCTGGGATCATACTCAGAATACAAGAAAGTGGACAATCTGGAGAAACATTAATTGCATAGATGATAGGCCCTTGAAAACAAAAGCAGAAGTACTTAGGAGAATGTTGGAATAAATGATGATCTTAGTAGCAGGGGGGCAGGACCAACTAAGATGGGGAAACAATAAAGAGGGCACCTTTAATCTTAAGGAAGCAAAAGGTTTTCTCTTAGAGCTAGATTCCAATTTTCCAGATAAGATCTGGTAGAACCTTTGGAGGCACCAAGGGTGGATGAAGACCAAACTCTTCATGTGGTTGGTTCATCATAATAAGATCTTGACTTGGGACAATATCAAGAAAAGGGGTATTCTGGGGCCTTCTAAATGCTAGCTCTGTAAAACTCAAGAGGAGACAATGGAGCATATACTCAATAGCTGCATTTTCACCTCCTGGTTATGGGATTCATTCGCTACCATTTTTCAACAGATCGATAGGGACAAAGAGAGTATTATTAATACCCTAAATAATTAGAGAAGAAAATTTTCGAACAATGACCTCCTTAGCTCGGCTTGGGCCCTAATGCGAAGCTTCATTGTATGGAATGTCTGGAAAGAAAGGAACAAGAGAATATTCAAGGATGAAAAGAATCCCCCTCATCGACTGTTTGAGCTAATCTTGAAACAACTTAAGGAGACAGTTAGCTCCACAGTTCATAATCACCCTAAGAATCCTCCCTTAGAGGCTGATTTAAGAATTCTCAAACAACTGGGTATGCAGGGGCTCGTTCCTCAATGCCTGGATAGGAAGGTGATCACAATGGAAGAGGAGAAGGATTTCTGGCATCCTCCTCTGACAGGTTTTTTGAAATTCAACATTGATGGCGCTTCAAAAGGCAACTCGGGAACTGCTAGTTTTGGAGGGGTTTTAAGGGATGAAGAAGGATGCATTATCTTTATCTTCCATTACCATTTAGGAAGAGCTACCAACAACATGGCGGAATTAATGGCTTTGGAGCAGTGCTTATAGTTTCTGAAGTAGGAAAACTGCTTAAATGTAATTATAGAATCAGACTCCAAGTTAACCATTAACTCAGTGAAAAGAATTAGTTGTGGAGCAGTGTCGGAGAAAGTTTCAAAACACTGGAGGCTTATCCGTGTTTTCCAAAGAATTCAAAGTCACCTTCGTGGTCTTCACACAATAAGTTTCAACCATGTTAGAAGAAAGGCCAATAAGTTGGTAGATATTCTGACCAACCAAGGAGTGTGCTGTATAGAATACAAGGTTTCGATGGAGTGGCAAGAGGTGCCTCAGAGCATACTAAAGGCTCTTTGTTTTGAGCAAGTGGAAGAGGATATGGAAGTATTTCGAAACAAAGCCAAGGAGGCAGGTAGGTCATGTTTGGATCTCAGAATGATTCACCTTTGTTCATCAGACTGTTTTTTGGCGGACGGCCTCAGAAAAGCCTGGGGTCCGTTAACGGGATTTCTTAGTTTTTCATGTGCGAGCACAGTGGAAAGGATCACAACTTTCCAAGGTTTCATGGCAGGCATAGAAGAAAGAAGGCAAGGGATGGGAAGCACATCTTTTCTGGCAGCCGTTAATTCCCTAATTTTCTTTTTCGGGAAGGAAAACCACTTCTATGGTGGTTTTCGAGTGATCGCACGACCCTTAAGCAGGAAATGGTTTTAGTGAATCGGAAGCAATTCCATTCAGCATATTACACGTGGCAAAGGGGTGTAAAATATTACCGCCCTCCCCGAACTTTAATGTTTAGATACCTTGCTCTATGTGATATTTCTCCCAACCGTTGGATTTCGTGATGCAGATATACGGATGGGAATGATCGTGCAGTTTGGTGGGGCTGGAACGTTAAACACTGGGCAAGTCAGGGGTGCGGTGAATGGAAGATTCCGCAGTTTCATATGTTCTTTTGTACACTCTGCTTAAACATTGTTTGTTTTGTAAGGGTTCGTCAGTAACCTTTGTTAGGTTAAGGATCATGCCTTAGGTGGTTAGCTTTATTTTTCTTGGGTCCACAGTGTTGAGTAGACATTTGTACATTATGTAAATTTTCCCTGGCTTAATGAACTCTTCCTTCAGCAAAAAAAAGAAAGTGCAAAAGTGTTAACCCAATAGTTGTGTTGCTCTGGAGCTTGAGGCATCTACCGTGCCATAAACATGGCCAACAAACCCTAAGATTACTGGGTTGTTGAAGCCAGCATAGGAGCTCATGTTATAACATGATGCATCTAATTGGATACATTTAACTTAATACAAACAATATAATCAAGATGGATGAAAAACAGTATAATGATCCAATCTGGATCACATGGAGCATTGTAGTAACCACCAACTAAATTACTAGCTAGTAACCCCAAGGGACTCCATGGGATTTGATTCTAATAACTTCAACTTTCACACAATATATTCTACCAATCAAGCTATCAAGCTATCCCTTGAGGCTAGAGTTGTTTCGCACTTATGACACAATGCACACATTAGTAATGTCAACTTTTTGCAACCAACTCTTCACAACCAAACATTGATGAAGTAGTAACCCCAAAAGTTTTTATGTTTCAAGGAGACATTATCCTTCCAAATCACTCGCACCTCCTTAGCCAACACTCCATCATATCTCCAAGTCTCCATCTTTTATTAGATAAGAACAAAATTAGAAGGGTGCCTAACAAACTCATAAATATCCTTAGTTTCATATATATAATTGGTTTCTAAGTACATGTTCCACAACATTATAGGTTGAATGGGAAGGAAAGAGATGTCAGGAGGAATACAAATCTCATGACGCAAAGATTTCGATGACAATTGAGATTCACCAAGCAATGGAAGGTCAAGAATGGACCAAACCAACAGCTTCTTTTCAAAATTTCCATAATCCATCTTTGTTGATTCATGAGAGAAATTTGGATGTCAAAGGGTATGCCCAAATATCAAATGATCACCACTAATTTGATGTACTACCACTTCAAGTTCAATAAGAATAGGGGATCCTATTTCCCAATAAAAAATATTTTGTGATTCTCTTTACTAGAAACTATTGCAACACCTTTTGCAAAAATTATCCAAGTATAACTTCCTACCCTCCATGCACTATTGGGTCAATTTAGCCATGAGAGCTTAATCATCGAAAAAATGGACATCAAGGAGTTGGTTATTGTCGATAAGTAGATACCTATGATTTTCCCTTGTAGCGTTGTTACTTTCCATAGGTAACTAATAACATCCATTGCAATCTCGTGGAGATACATCACCAACATACACCCTTGTTTGATGGAGTGTTACAATGCCACAAACTCTAAGAATAGCACATTTTTCACACTGAATCATGCATAATATCACTAGAATATTGTCTCCATCGACTAATGGTACATAGAGCCAAATCCAAACCAATACAACATGTCAAGGATGAAGTCCAATTTAATTCTATGATAGACTTTATTAAAGTCAATCTTTAGAAGGAGGGCCTTTTGCCTGGTGTTGTGAGCCCACTCAAGGCATTTTTAGGGAGTGATAAGACTATCTAGAATACATTTGGCCTCAATAAAGATTACCCACTACGTGTGAACTATCAAGGGGATCAACAACTAGATCATCCTACCTAGGGATTTGGTTAGAATTTTATAGGAGACATTCAACAAGGTGATTGGATACCACCCACCTATCATCTCTTTTAACAACTTTTGGAACATGTTTTATGAGGGCATCATTATCCAACTCCCCTACACCACCACCCTTGATATATTCATGGCACATTTTCAAAAAATTAGAGCGCACCATAGGCCACATCTATTTATAAAATTCCATTGGAAAACCATTAAGACTTAGTGTTTTTTCATCCTTGAGTACCTTCATGGATCTATAGCTCCAATTTTCGGTATATAGTTCCTCCCAAGGGCCTCTACTTAATGGAGAAAAATATAATGGATAAGCTAGATGGTAGCATCCTGCAATGGGTCAAAGCCTACAGAGGTGGAAATTCTTTGAAATTAATATTCAAATATTTGTTGGTTTTCCATCTCATCTTCCATAACATTACTAGTGCCACTAGGGTCTCTTAAGGTTAGGATCCTCTCATATTTGTCTTTGCATTTTTTATTGTTGAAAATATAGTTTGGTGAGTGCATCTCCCTTTTCCATCCTGTTATCACTCAGGTTGTTCCCTTTGACTCCTAAGGGAATACGGCCAAGGTAACCACAAACCAATCTTTGGACTGCAGGTCCTAGCCTACCAACAGTCAGAGAGGGCTCTCTCTTTAGGATTTAACTTTGTTTAAGGGATGATTTTAGGCTAGATATGATGCACATGGGTTTTGATTTGGTTTAGTGGGATGGTTGATCTTAATCAAACAGAGTTGACATGCAAAGTGTAAGGAGTTCAAACCATTGGGCATGGAGTCATGACTGTGAACTGAAGGGTGTGTTTTCTTTGGTAGAAGAAGGGAATATGGAGCAGGATAGCTACACATGGAACAATGATTTATGTTGGAACAAGGATGAAATGGAGGTCAGGGAATGAGAGGCAATTAAGGATCTCTCATCCAACCAAAGAGGGAAAGTGGATGAAAGTTGTATGGGGCAATGAAGAGTTCCCAAACAGCATTCATATAATGAAGGGAATTGCTTAAACATGCGCAATTAAGAATGCATATTCATCACTAATTTCAGAGGGAAACATGGAGAAGCTACACGAATTGAGCATAGAGGGCATGAAAACCAATTCTGGTCTATTCTTTCTTCCTACAACTTAGATTATGATATATATTTGGTACAGCTATGTATAAACTGATAAACGTAGGGAGGAAAAACTTATTGAACCATGAGCAAGCACGAGAATTCCATACCAATTTCTTCAGCCATTAAAATCACAACTAGCCAGTTCAGATGTAAGCATTCTAGCAATCGTTGATTACAGAAGTTCTTAATATTTACAGTGCAGCTCTCAAATGAGAGATCAACCAAACAACCCACCAACCCTTATTACATTGTTCAAGGTTGTATTTATAGGAAAAATATCTACAAAAAAGATCTGCTAGAAGATCTTTAGGAAATAAATGTAGTTAACCTAACTTGTCTTGTAAGTAATGAAAATATCTATCTAATGCTGCGCTAGGGGCAGTTGTTTCAAAAATGAGGCTATCTGTCTTTTGCTGTTATGCGCTAGCCATTCATCATAACTGCGCATTGGTCTGTGTTCCACTGCTCTTGAGTGGCTTTACTGTGCATTAACTGTGGTCTGAGAGCCTTAAATGGCTTCACCGCTTTCTTATGGTCGATCTGATACTCTTTTTTTCTTCACTAATACTCTTTAATTGAATATGGGCTTCTTCTTTTCTCCGATATGCTAAAAACTATTAAATTGCCCCTTTTCAGCCCTTTCGAGGCAAAAATAACTGCTGAAGCTAAAGATTACCCATTTTGGCCTATTTCCCGTAGCGATGTGCTAAGCGCTAATCGCGCATCAAAAATTGCCTCATAATTTGATTCCGGGCCTCCGAAGCATCGATTTCACACTTGTGCGCTTTCCTTTCGGCGGATGATGTCAGCGGTACCGCGGGTGACGTTAGCGGTACGGCAGGTGATGTCAACATGACGTCAACATTGGGACCTAGTACGGATGATGACGTCAGCAGGGTGATGTGGCAGGGTGACGCAGCATGGTGAAGCACAGTGGAAGGTGAGGTGGCGGCATCGTCATGCGGTGACGTAAGCAACAAGGGAGGGCGGTAAGCAGTTTGCGTCGGACCACTTTTGGTACGAGAGCGGTATGTGTCAGGGGCGGCCCGATGCAATAGGCGGCCAACAGCTGTCCCGGTGTGCGACGATGAAACCGTCGACCATCGAGTACTATCTTGCCGCTATAAAAGGGGCACCCAATATCGACGAAGGTCGTCGAATCTGTGGGGAGTGATTCGACGGTGGACAAGAGGGCGAGATGAACGGGGTTTAGCAAAACAGCGCACTCGATAAACATGAATTTTTCACGGCCTCGGGTGGGTTTTGGACTTTAGGTTTAGAGGTTAATGTGTTTTGGCACGGGACTATGGTTATTTATTAATTGGACATTAATAAAATCCAAATGCAATGTGCGCGAAGGGTGTGGTATGGTTTGGTGGGTGGGGGAGAGGTTTAGCACGGTTATTCATTTAACCAGAGGTTAAACAAATCCCAAGGGAAATGAACATGGAAGGGCTAATACTAAGGCCCCACGTAGACCTAGTATTTCCTGGACTTTTATTTATTTGGCTATAGTTGCCATGGGGTGGGATATTTAATATTTTGGGGTTTTTATATAGTTTTTTGTAGAATAGGGGGAGGGGAAATGATTTAGGGAGCTAGATAATAGTTTTAGATGTTAGTATGAGGTTTTGGAATGCAAAGGAGGGGATGCATGCTAAGCTTAGAATGGAAACTTAAGCATAAGGAAATAAATGGATAGTGTAAAGATAAATTCCACACAAGAAATGTGGCTTCTTTTCACTAAGCCAACTCAGATGTCAACTTGGTTTTTAACCAGGATGGAGTGAAAACTGGACTCGTTGGGCAGATACCAAGGTCCTCAAGGGGATATTAGTGAGTGATTTGGGAAATAAGAAGAAGGGGGAGTTAGATATGCCTTGCCTGATCTGATCAACATGAGAAAGTGCCACAAAACTTTGATCTGAATGAATATAACACTTGAAAATATGAAATGGATCACATAGCTTGATTTCTGCAACCACGAAACTACTTACCCAGCCTACTTTACCTGGCATTTTTTCTTCTTTTGGTTTGGGTGCATTTGAACTAGAAAACCCAAATTTTCAACTTTTTTCTTTTATTTACTTTCCTCCTACCTACATCTATACTTATTTCATCCATGGGCTCAGATTAAGCTGTTGAGCACCCTTGCTTCTCTACCTATCTAAGAATCTGCCAAGTTTAAGCTGTTTGGATAGATAATGATTCTCTAAATTCTACAACAAGATATTGAAACCTAGGGAGACCAAGATTAAGTTGTTTGGATCTCCCTTTAATTGAAAATTTCCTCAAAATTGGAATAACTTATCAAAATTGGAATGTAGCATAGGCACTTAGACTAGCACACTCTCATGGACACTTCTTTGGCCCCTGCAGCAAATATGGAACATTGCAGCCTGCAGAGCATGACATACTTGGCATGTAAACATGTCAATCATGAAATATGAATACATGTTATGATCAGGAGGCTAACACATCCAATGCATACATGAGCTAATCCGACTTCCTCTGTCTTTATACGCGTCAATCCCGTGTACAGAAAATTCCAAGTCATGCAACTCCCATTGACACATGTCATTAAAGGGTCCTCCAATATTTGTTGAGAAACCTGAAGGCTAATCTAAAATTAGTTTTCATTGCCCTTCCAGAGTCTCACAACCATCCTACCCAACCTTTGAATGAATTTGACCATGTGGAGAATCCATGCCCCACACCAAGAGATCCACCCAATCTCTGCCTACAAGGGTGGGGACCAAAGACTAGACACTAGCAACTACATTTCAAAAACTTGAAACTCGAGAAAATAGGCATCAAGCATTGAAGAGTGAGCCTCATATAGATAATCACTACTACTATGCATTGAAGTTGAGATGGGGATCTGATCAAATATGGTGCACATCAAGTGAACATGCAATGAATGTTCGTTTGTAGAATAAAAAGTAATGGGACGTGAATTTTCATAAACCATGTCTAGACTACTTTGTATTTGGTGAGTGTCACTTTCCTTAAGTGTACTACCCTAACTTTGTAATATTTAATTTTTCAAAATCTTCTTCACTTCACTTCATTGTGCCACTTTATTGCTTATGCATGTGGTTCCCTTCTATGTTGATCAATTGGCTCTATCACACCACCCTTCTATTTTTCCGTTGATAAGTTGTTTTGCATGTGTTCACTTCCAATTTGTTTCAAATTTGTTCACATCATTCACTTATTTGTTGCTATCTACCTTTGTTTTCTTCTTTCATGTCTCCTCTTTGATCATGTTCATGCTATGTTGATCTGATCCATTATGTTTTATGATTTTACATTATGTTATCCATTTCATCCTTCTCTTTTGCATTTCATATCACATTATTACTATTTGTTGTATGCTTTCTTCACACTTATGCAAGTTTTCCTCACAGTCTTCACTTTCTTCTCTTCCTCATTGAACTATATTTTTCTTTTGTCACCCATAGATCCTTTTTCTCATTGTGTATTCCTTTTCTTTTGTTTCTCTCAGTGTTTTCACAACTTCAAACACTAACTTATTTATTTACAAAATCTTGTTTTCTGGAAATAAACTCTAGTATGCACCTAATGCCTTAAAATATCTAACAAAAGTCACAGAAATAAAAAGGTATTTACAAAGCAGATTTATACAGACTAAAAATTACTACAGATTGAAATTAATGAAATCTCACTATTAGGGATCCCCAACTTCATCCTCCAACATGAGAGTTTCTTGTTTTCTTGCCCTAGTCCACTCAGATACCATTCCATGAATGTAAATAGAATAATAGTATAATCCAACACAAACTCAGGATGTTATTGCTAGAGATAATGGGGATACTTAGACCTATTAATTAGGATTTAGGTATATAATAAAGTCTTATTAATTAAGTGATGTAATAATGAACCGTTTAATGTAGTAGTGAAATGGTTAAGTATTATGTAATGATACATGCATCACCTAATAATGAATGAACCAATGCACTATTTCTCATTTTTATGTGTATTCTTGTCCATGCTTTGTGTGTTCAAAACTCACATGTCCCCATAGTCATAGTAAGGAGAAGCCAAGGAAGCAGGTGAAGGAATTGAGGGATTGCTCTGATTAGAGAAGATGTTGAGGGACTCCAATCACACACAGAATTGGATAGAAGTGAGACACCTTAACGATGAAGATAAGTAATTATTTTGTGTATTTCAATCTGGTATCATCTCAGATAAAGTGTGTATGTGGAAATTAGAATAAAAAAGAAAAATGAGTGAATACTTGGGAATAAATAAGGGAATCGCTGTGATTGAGAATAAAAGAAGAGATGATGTAGTAGTGGGCCATCACAAAGGTGATTTCATCTCAACAAAACTATATTCCATCAGTGTAAAGAGCATATAACTGTGTGGAGTTGCACGTATCTCTCAGTGAGTGAATTGTCGATATCCAAAAGGTGATGCTTTCTAGTGACTGAATGAAGACCTTATCTTGGATTAGGATGCAAAAATCTTCCTTGTTCAAAGATTTTTTTTTTTCGTATTGGAACAAAACATCTAAATCGACCATTATAAAAGGGTGTTCGAAATAATGGTCATAATTAAAAATTAAACCTATTGATTATGATTTAGGCACATAATAAAGTCTTACTAATAAAGCAACATAATGATGATTTACGTCATTTGTAATGAAAATAGTGGTTAAATGGTCAGATATTTGAAAGTTGTGTAATGTATTTTCTTCTCTTACTATGTAATGATACATTACATCACCAAATAATGAATGCATCAATTCATTGTTTATCATTCTTGTGTATTACTGCCCACACTTGCGTAAAACTCACAACTATGAAGCAAGTAAAGTGTGATGGTATATTACAAATAAGACTATAAAGATTATATCTGACACAAACACATAAATATACAGAATATTTTCAAGACCCTTTGAAGCCCTACGACTCTACCTATTTTACCCCTTCAAGCAAAACTTACAAAACCTTGTTTATTTTGTAACGTATATAAAAATAGACATTATATTATAATATCTACAAAACGGTCCTTAAAATTTAGATACTATTACAATATGATTATCATCTCTAGTCAAACAAGGTGACTTTATTCCAATAAGCAAGGTGTAGGCAAGTTACAAGAGGCCGTAATTTAAAGCTCATTTAAGGAGGACAACTAGATTGTCAAATGTAGTAAAATTATAATAATATTGGTAGAAGCACTGAAATACAAAATATGTAAATCAAGATTGAGTTATTGTGGTGATGCTTTTGACTATCATCATTTTAGAGATCTTTGATTCAATTCAGATGTTATTTATAGTGATGGCCTAAAAATAGGCTTTATTGGGATACTTGTGTAGCCTTGCCTAGGGTAAATTGTCTTGATTGTGTTTCCTCCCTTCCAACATTTTTGGGCAGTTTGAAGCTCCTATGTTGGATTTTTTGTTAATGTTTATTCTAGTGTTGGAGAACTCACTGAGTAATTTTCCAAAAATAAGTTCTTAGGGGTAAGAAATTGTTCGCTCATGAAAGTCATCAGGGGGAAGACCCTGGGTTCGGGCACAAAAGGCCAACAGTAGTCCGTTGTAGTCTAGGACAACGCCGACATTTTCACCTTACCCCAAAGGGCAAGGAGTCTCACTCGAGGCGCGTTGTGACCAAAAGAGAGAAGGGTTTAGAATGGAGTCATGAAAGACTTAACCAATTTGCATTCGATCAAATACACGAATACATTATATAAAACACAGAGATAACAACATACTTATAACGTCAAACGAACTACCAATTACATGCAATTGTTAAGTCATTCAAAAAAAGTTTAAAGATCCCTCATACACAGGGCCGGATACATACTAAACTGCAACTTATCTTAGCAGATCTTTAGATTAATCATAATAGTTAACCATTACAACATCACTCGGCTTCCGTTGTAAATAACTACATAAAATACTAGGGTTAGTTATGCGGGTACTGTGCAACTTCACGGACCATATCTTCTCGACTCCTGTGATCTTCCCTTCCGTCGAATGCAACAAGACTCCTTGTCACCTTCTCTTAACCTTGCCCAATCTAACCTTGCTTCTTTCCTAGTCTTCTATTTTTATATCCCTTCTCTCTTACTTGGACTACTAGTTCTTCCCCTCAGTTGCTTCTGCACCTTCCCGCCCCCTCGGTTGACTTTGCCTCCCGCTGTCACCTTGTGCAACTGCTTGTTCCACAAGCTAACCATTGTTGCCACTCATTTCCTTCTCATCCATTGGTTAGTCAAAATGGGTCAAAACCTTTCCAAAATTTAAACAAACGCCCCAGCAGGCCCTGACCACAATTCCTTGACTTGTCCCCGAGTCAAGTCATTTCATCCTCTGTCGGTCTTGCTGATCCTGCGGGTGGTGGATGCGTTGGTTCTGTTGTCGGCTGTGAAAGTGTTTCCTCTACTTCGACCATTGCTTGCAGGGTGGCATATTCTTTTGTTGCGCCTTCTTGCTCCTGTGGTTCCCTCATTCCAAACGAAGGCACCAACTCCAGGACAGAGGTTGTTGTCTGTTGCCTGAACATTGTGTAATTTCCAGCTATGCATATT
>APFE030813365.1:176097-202580 GCA_000404065.3 Pinus taeda | reverse complement strand
GGACTACATGTGTGCCTACTGACGCTACTTCTCCCCCCCCCCAACCACAAATGGGTTGCGGTAAGAGAAAACTCTGCCACAACCTTATTGATATCTGTCGCCCATTTTATTGATTTTATTTTTTTTCTCAGTTGCGGAAGGGCTTCAGGCGTGCACCATTCACCCATCCATGCAGTAAGACTCCATCAAGTTGCGCAAGCCTAACCGCACCCAAATCTCAGATTTTGGTTACAATGAATGGACCCAGCCAGTGCATCTGCAATTTCCTTGGGAACTTCTGGAACTTGCTATCATAAAGGAGCACTTGTTCCCCTACTCCAAACGACTTCCTCTTGACATGCCTATCGTGCCAAGCTTTTTGCCTTTGTTGTTTTACTGATTGATGGAATTCTGTTAAAAACCGAGTTTCGTCAAGTTCCATCAGCTCGTTTAGTCACTCTCTTAAGGCACTGTTGTCTATCATTCCCATTACCTTTAAGATGAACATGTTAGGTAGTATAAATTCTACTGGTACTACCACTTCCCTTCCATATACAAGTTGAAATGGAGTTTTCTTATGGAGTCTTCTTACTGTTGTCCTATATGCCCATAGGGTCACAAGTATTCTTTCATCCCAATCATCCCTATTGGCAGATACGAATTTTGTGAGTCCTTTCTCTACTATCTTGTTAAACGCTTCTACTGCACCATTGGCTTTGTTGAGTGTGGAGCTTGATTATCTTCTGTATTCAAAGGTTTTCAGGTGGATGTATACCCCAGGAAGACTGTACACCCCTCCACGCGGGGGGGGGTTGTAGAGGGGACTTGTCCACCCTACGGAGGTCCTGGGGCCAGCAGGGGTTCGGGGGCAGCACCCTCAAAGCTAAAAATAGATGTAAAATTGCCTTGTAAAAGTCTAGTAATTTCTCGTCAATCTAGTCCATTCATTAGGCGGATGATCTGACAGTAGAAGTTATGTTTAATTTAGGGTTTTTTGCCCTAGAAGGAAACCCCTCACTATATATGAGGGAATTGTATTTTTTCTATATCATATCTGTATTCTGAGTGAGGAAGAGAGAGGAGATTGAGAGCGAAGAGGGTGTTACAACAGATCTGTTGTAGGTTGTATCTCTTCAATTTGCTGGATAATATAGAAGGAAGTACTGGTTGTTTCTCCATGGACGTAGCCCAAACTAGGTGAACCACATATATCTGCGTCTCTCTCGTTTTATGTGTTTTCTGTGTTTATATTTCTGCAATATTTTATGTGTTCCATTGCTCTGTAATATATAATTTCCTAACAGGCTTATGGGTGGTATGGGCTACTTTTGTTGTGTTGAACCATGAATGTCTTTAGCAGATACCCAATGGTCTCATTCAAGAAATGCGTGCCTTGGTTGTTTGTGAGGCTCCTCAGGCATCCAAACCATGAAATGATGTTCTCAAATATGAACCTTGCCATTGTTTCTACTGTGCATTCCTTTACGAGTGCCGCCTCTACCCACCCTGTGAGATATTATGTTGTTGTTATGATTTACCTTGCTCGTGAATGTCTCGCTGGTGGATAAATGGGTCCACCCACTTATCAAAGATCTACACTGTGTGGACCAGATGTAGAGGTGGCTCATCACGTCTCGATAGCTTTCCAACCCTTTGACAGATGTCACATTTCCTAGCAAATTCTTTAGAATCCTTATGGATATTTGGCCACCACAGTCTTGTGTGGAGTATCTTTCTTGCGGTGTCCTTCCCTCCTACATGACCCCTTGCAACCCCTTCATGGCACTCCCATAAGAAATCATTCCTTTCATGTTGAAGGAATAGCACCTCAGTATTTGATCTAAGCCCATTTTATAAATATATCCTGCAATCAGCTAGTAATCTGCTACCCTAACTATTAAGTGTCATCTTTGCGCTGCTATGTATTCTATTGGGCAGTGACCAATTGTCAAGAATGAGGTGATTTGTTCTAGGTGGTCCAGAATCACCTCTACTCTGAATAAATCGGCATCGAGAAACCGATCATCTACTGCTCCTTCATTTTCCCTTGTTTCTAGCCGCAACAAGTGGTCTCATCCAACATTGAGTCTGTCGGGCTTTACCACTACTTCAAACATGAATTCCTAGAACAGCAACGGCCATTGGCATATTATCCCCTCTAGTACTAGCTTGTTTTCTAAATACTTGAGTGCAAAATGGTCTGTGAATAATTTGAATGGCATGCCCAATAAGTAGTGTCTAAACTTTTGGAAAGAGTAAACCATTGCTAGGGCTTCCCTTTCGGTTGTTGTGTAGTTCCTTTCCACAGTAGACAGCTTCCTGCTAGCATAGTACACTGGATGGTCCATGTTTTTCTCCCCTAGCTATGCTAAGACCGCTCCCAATGCTATTCCTGATGCATCAATGTGCACGTGGAAGATTTTGTTCCAATCAGGATACACCAATATAGGGGCACTTACTAGTCTCTCTTTCAAGTTATTCATGGTTGTCTAGCATTCCACAGTCCAAATGAACTCTTTTGTTTTCTTTAGTAATTTCTCCATTGGAGCCGTGATGGATGCGTAATTTTTGATAAATTGCTTGTAGTACCCGTATGCCCCAGAGTTGCTCTTATTTGTTTGACGTTGCGCGGTGGTTCCGTGTGGATAATTTCTGCAACCTATGCAGGGTCTACACATACTCCATCCTTACAAAACGATATGGCCCAGCAGATTTCCAAAGGGGACTGCAAAGATACATTTCTTGAGGTTTAAGGAGATCTACAATTGTCTACATCTTTCGAACATTATTCTCAATATGCTGGTGTGTTTTTTCAATAGACTGTATATTGTCTAGTCATCCATGTAAACCTCTAGGAACTTATGAATAAAATCTCTGAATGCAGCTATGACGATTCTTAAGAAGACTGCTAGTGCATTTTTCAGTCCAAATGGCATGACATTGTAGGCATATCACCCCCACTCCGTAGTGAATGTTGTTTTCCTCTTATCTTCTTTAGTTGTTCTGATTTGATGGTAACTCAAGAAACAATCTGTGAATGAATATGCTTCGTTCCCCGCAACATTGTCTAGGGCCTCATCGCTAAAGGGCATGGGAAATGGGTCATGCATGCATGCGTTATTCAGGCTCATGTAGTCGACACATACTCTGATTTCAGTTGTGTCCTTCTTGTTCTGAATAACTATCAGACTTATCTATTCAACTTCATCAACTGGGAAGATGATTCCTACCTCCTACATTTTGTCAATTTCCCTCTTGACTTTCTCTTTCACCCTTGGGTTTAATCTATATGGTCTATGTTTTATCGGTTGGACATCCGGTCCCAAGAAAATTTTCATCTCCCCAAGGTTTCCTTTTATTCCCTTCAATTCTGCCACCGAAGCCGAGAATCGGTCTTGATATTTGTGCAATAGGTCGAAAATTTCCTTGGTGGTTTGTTCGTCCTAGTAGTCTCCCGCCGATGCTATTTTAGGCTTATCCTCTGACCCAACATTCTACTTCCTCAACTTTATTGGTAGAAGGTGAGCACCTTCCGTTAGGGGGCTCTCCCGAATATCCCTGTCCCCTTCCATTTCCCTGAAGGCTAGATGTCTCAGTCCCTCCATCTCGTCATCGTAATCTGGTCCTACGTCTACCCTATCACATGTTTCATATCCTAGCGACTCTATCTCATACAAATACTGCATAAAACTTTCATTGGGCCCTCCCTTAACTAATGGCTCCGGTGTGAATAGAACTCCCTTTATTGCTTATGCCTCGTCCCCTCTGAATGAGAAGTTGTTGACAAACTGTGCCTCCATGGTATCCCAATTTTTTGTCTGCCAAAGGAGCTCCTCTTGGACATACCAAATTCAGGGAGTAGGTCCGAGGTATGTATGAATGTGTGCACCCACCGATCCCTCAGTATTCTTCTGCTTTCCCAATTGACCATGCAATCCTTGATGTGCTCCTCAAGACTTGAATCCCCCTTGTATTTTCCCTATCTTGTGGCTGATCTTCGTCCTGGGAAAACCTTTCCTTCATGACTTGTTTAACGCTCAGCTAATATTTTAGTGTATTATAATGCGTTCTCCACCATCTTGCCAGAGTTGCCATGAGGCTGATACTTAGATAGGAGATCCTTTGATCCTCTTTTACTTCCCGGTCTACTCTGTCTAAGAATGTGTCCACTAGCTCAAGGCCATGGTACCTCAGGTAGTCAGTTATCTCCATTTCTCCCCAGTTTAATCAGCTTATCATTCGTATCCCCCTACTGCCATGCATCCCATGCAGCTTCTGAGCCGGCCTCCAAGCTTTGGATACGTCGCCAGCTCACTGATCCTCCAGCTGTGGGGTTGATGTAGTCCTCCCTCTTCCATGCTATGAGCATGTATAGTTGTTCTAACCCTCCTGGATCATCCCTATCATCTGCTAGTTCTGTGAACCTAGGCCCTTGGTAGGGGTCTAATGGTTGGATCACCCTTAACCTGTTTACTTCGAAAATCATCAGTTCTTTCTTTAGGTCTATGACTGCATAGTTCTTGTATGCCCATTCAATCCCCAGGAGTGATGGGTATGGGTCCTTATCCCCCATGATGTCAATCACCTCAAATTCCGTGTGCATCTTCACCCCCACCACATCAACCTCTACATTCTCTAATCTCCCAATTGGCAGTATGCAGTACTAATTTTCCATTCTTAGTTGAATTGGTGAGTATATTAATTGAGGCTTACCCATTGCCTCCCAAGTTTTCCTAGGTAGGACGTTTACATCTGACCCCAAGTCTAACATGGTGTCTCTTACTTGGAATCCTGCCACTTGCACATTGGTTCGGAACTCCTTGCCGCTTCTTCTCTTATTTCTTTTCACTCTTCTTGAGGCCTTCTCTAGAAACCCTACACTTGGTCAATCCACTTCATCCTCCTCCAGGGATACTGCAACCTTTATACTTTTTCTTAATTCCTTCAGCATGTCTTCATCCTCAACAATTTTCAAGAACAGTTTAAACCATTCTCCAATCGATTGGGTGTGATCAACCATGTGGTTTCGTGGTCTTTTAGTATCCTTCTCCATGGTCATCCCTTCGAACAACTTGGTTGCCTCCTGATAGTACTACTTTTGGCATTCAGGCTAATACCCCTTTTGTGGAGACACCGCTTTAAGGATTAAGGGGGGGTCCTTTATGTAGCAATCCTCCCTTGTCTTCTTCCCTCCCGTGGTAACTATAATAATATTGGTTGCATGGAGGCTGTCATCGGTTCGTGGTTAATCATTCACCAAGTTGGCACCTCTCCATTGTTGAGGTATATGTTGGGTTGTGTTATATTCTTTCCACGACTAACCTACGTAGTGAACCAGGGGGTTAGAGGGGGGGCAGAGCCCCCCCTTCGTTGCGCCAATTGCACAGGGGGGGCGGCAGCCCCCCCTATCCGGAGGATTTGAGGGGGGCGGGTAGCCCCCCTCTACGGGGTTCGGGGCAGCGCCCCGAGAAATTTTTTTTTGGACCCTATATTAGGTTGGGCTAACCTACCTATGGTTTTCGGTCCATGGTTTTGGACGCGATGGTTTTCGGTCCATGGTATTGGATGCTTCGGCATGTATAAATATGTATTGTAACATTGAAAGGAATATAATGAAAAATCAAGCTGGTAGTCTCGGTTTTGAGATCTAGTGGGAAATCTCTGTGTATATGTGTTTTATGTGTTATGCTCTTGCATTTTATTTTTTCCTGTGATTTAGAATTCGTATGCAAGTAATTTCTGTTCGGGGTTAAAACCTACAGATTCTTCAACCTCCAAACAAGACAAAGGAATAGAGGAATCTCTTCTAGATGGCCATTCTGAAGGCAAAGGGAAAGGAAAAGAGACTCCTCTAACAACACCTCCTGATAGCCCTGAAAATAAAAAGAAGAAAACATCTTTGATTAAATTAGATGTTAAATTTGATTTGCCAATATATGATGGAGAATTAAATGCAGAAAAGCTATATAACTAGATTAGATAGATTGATGTGTATTGCAGGGTGCAAAATATTGATTCAGATAGCAGTAAAATTAAGCTGGCTAGCCTAGGCCATGGAGGAACTGCCTTGGTATGGTGGGAAGGCAGGACACAAGCTGACGTGAAGAAGCATGGTAAAATTCTTTCTACCTGAAGTGAATTTGTTTTTTCCATTAAAAAATAGTTCTATCCACTAGCTTATATGTAGCAAGCTATAATGATTTAGCAAACTCTTCGCCAATTAAAGGGGAAAAGTGTACAAAGCTACACCCAAGATTAGAAAAAGAGATTTAATTCTAGGAATTTCTTTAGACTCACCTGAAACTTTGCTGAAGTATATAGGTGGTCTGCATAGTTATTTGAGGCACACCATTATCATGTTTAGCCCTACTAGCATAGATGAGGTATCTGTTCAGGCTACACATCTAGAGGCTAGAGGCAAGAATGTGAACCCAAAAATTGGGGGATCATCAAAACCCACTGCAAGCAAGAAGAAGGAAAAGAGGAAGCAGAAATGGAAAGTGAGGAAGGAAAATGCTGTACAGAAAACCAAAACTTCATGCACTCACTGCAAGAAGGATGGACATGATGATGAACATTTATGGTCTTTACATCCAGAGCTGAAACCCAAGAAGTTCGATGGCAAGAAGAAGAATACTGCTGCTACTATACAGAAGGATTTGGGGTTAGACTGAGGTGATGAAACAACAATCACAGCTACAGGTATAAAAGGTAAAAATTCCGAAGCATCTACTAGTAATTCTACACAAACTATTAATAATGAAGAAAATGAGAGGAAAAGACATGAGATTTTTGATATTAGAGTTATTTCCAAGCATCAAAAGGTTGATACTTTATTTGATAGTGGCTCACAAATAAACTTGATTTTTGAAGCAATTGTAAAGAAACCGAGATTACTAACCATGCCTCACAAGAAGCCATATCCATTAGGTTGGGTATGTGATAAAGCAAAGCTACAAGTGACTAGACAATGTAAACTTAAGTTTTCCTTTGGGTCAGCATCTGTAGATGAGGTTGAGTTAGATATCATTCCCTTGGATATATGTGGAATTGTTTTAGGAAGTCTTTACTTGTACGATAAAAAGTTCATTTCCTATAGAGCTGAAAATAAGTATCAACTCGTTAAAGATGGAATAGAATATATTGTAAGAGCTCATAAACTCAAGAATAATTATACTCTCATAAACTCAGGGCAGATGAAAATATTTGTAAATTCAAGCAATCAATTTTTATTGATGATTGTAAAGGAAAAGAAACCCGATAAAACCAATGTATTCGGGGGTTGTGATGCTAAACAGAAATTTGATTTAGAACAAGTTGTTTCAGAATATGATATCCTATTTCAAGAACCTAAAGGTCTGCCACCCAAAAGGGAAATTGTACATGATATTCATTTGCAGTAAGATGCTCCATTGCCTAACATCGAAATGTATAGGTTATCTGCTTTAGACAATGCAGAGATCAAGAAGCAGGTACAAGATATGCTCGAGAAAGGGTTCATAAGACCAAGCACATCGCCATGCGGATCTCCGATCATGTTGGTGAGAAAGAAAGATGGTTCGTGGAGGATGTGCATTGATTACAGAGCACTGAATAAAATAACAATCAAGAATCGTTAGCCCCTTCCTCGCATTGATGATCTATTGGATCCACTGAAAGAAGCTATTTACTTTTCCAAGTTGCAATTGCGTAGTGGTTACCATTAGGTCAGAGTAGCAGAGCAAGATGCATGGAAGACTGCTTTCAAAAGAAAGCAAGGGCTATATGAATGCCTAGTTATGCCTTTTGGCTTAACTAATGCTTCTGCCAATTTAATGAGAGATATGAATGATGTACTCAGGCCTTTTATCGATGATTTTGTAATTGTATATCTAGATGACATTCTTGTTTTCAGTAAAACATGGGAAGAACAATTGAAGCATGTGAAGCAGACACTAAATGTTTTGAAAAAATAAAATCTCTATGTTAAGTTATCAAAATGTGAATTTGGCAAAACATATTTAAATTATTTGGGTCATATTGTAGGGGGTGGTGAATTGAAGATCGATCCCTCTAAGGTTTAAGTCATTGTTAACTGGCCTAAACCCAAATTTACTACAGAAGTTAGAAGCTTCCTAGGAGCAGCACAATATTGGAGAAAGTTTATTGCTAACTTTCCTTGACTTCATCTTCCTTTCATGCTTTGACAGGATTGAACAAGGTGTTTCAGTGGGGAGGCAAAAAGTAGAAAGCCTTCGACACCTTGAAAGAAAAGATTAGTACAACACCAGTACTAGCATTGCCAGATCTTCAAAGACCATTTGAGATCAAAACAGATGCTACTGACTATGCCATGGGAGCAGTGTTAATGCAACATGGTAAACCCATATGCTACCATTATGAGACATTTAATTCTGCAGTAGTTAATTATCCCACATATGATAAAGAATTGTATGCATTAGTACAGAGTGTGAAGAAGTGGAAACATTACTTAGTGGGCAAAGAAACAGTTATACATATTGATCATCAACCACTTCAATATTTGCACTCACAAACTAAATTGCAACAATCTAGACACTATAGGTGGATGGGTTTCCTACAACAGTTTCATCTAGTCATCAGATATAAGAAAGGCATACACAATAAAGTTGTAGATATTTTATCCAGACCAATCATAAATACATCTACTATACTTAAGCATAACTCGGTAATGCATGAAATCTACATTGAACAGTATGCTCAATATATAGATTTTAAAGATGTATATGCAACTTTATGTCACGGAAAAAAAGTAGAAGAATTGGAATTTTATGTTAAGGACCAACTCTTGTATCATTTGGGAAAGCTATGCATTCCACAAACTGAAAGAGTTAACATAATCCGAGAAGCACATACTTCTCTAATATCAGGTCATTTTGGTGTAAGTAAAACAGTTGCACAACTGCAAAGATTCTGCTATTGGCCAAAAATGCATGAAACAGTTTCTAGATATGTAAAGGTGTGTACCATGTGTGCTAAAAGCAAGCCTAGAAATAGAAAACTAGGCTTGTACACTCCACTTCCAGTTCCTTTTTGTCCATGGGAAAGTGTTTCCATGGATTTTGTTGGAGAATTGCCAAAATCTAGAAAAGGTCATGACTATTTGTATGTTATTGTGGATAGGTTCAGCAAAATGTGTATTTTAATACCTTTTAATAACAATATTACAGCTGAACAAATAACAAAGTTGTTCTTTTAGCATGTCTGGGTGCATTTTGGGTTACCCACTTCCATTGTATTTGATCGAGATTCCTGATTTGTTGGGAAGTTTTGGTCAAGTCTGTGGGAATTGATGGAAACCAGACTGAAGAAGAGCACAACCTTTCATCCACAAACAGATGGCCAAACAGAGGTGGTCAACAGGACAGTGATCCAGTTGCTCAAGTGTTATTGCAGCAAGCATCCCAAGCTTTTGGATGAACGTTTATGTTATGTGCAACATGCTTACAACCGTGCCAAGCATTCTTCTACACAAAGATCTCCTTTTGAGAGTTGTTTTGGCTTTACACCAAAGTATCCCTTGGATTTTGTCTTTGGGAAAGACATAGCGGTTGATGGACACAGTGATGTGGACAAAGAAACTAAGTTCATTGAAGAGATCCAAGAAATTCACCAGGCAGTGCAAGAACAGTTGGAAAAGAGCCAAGCCAAGTACAAGGCAAGACAAGATAAGCATCAGATGGAGCATAGCTTCCAAGTTGGTGATCAAGTCTAGCTATATATCAGAAAAGATATAATG
Organism: Pinus taeda; assembly: GCA_000404065.3. Lineage (NCBI taxonomy): Eukaryota > Viridiplantae > Streptophyta > Pinopsida > Pinales > Pinaceae > Pinus > Pinus taeda. The sequence continues at coordinate 192,844 of APFE030813365.1, read as the reverse complement.
CAAGGTGAAGGAAAGAAGATGAAGCCAATAATGTATGGGCCTTTCAAGGTACTTGAGAAAATTGGTGACAATGCTTTTCCTTGATTTTCCAGCTTACATGCACATCTATTTAGTAGTTAATGCAGAGAACTTGAGACTATTTGAACCTTCTTTGATTGAAGACCCCTAAGAGCAAAGTGAGTTACCTCCTATTGATGATCTGTTGCCTAAATATCTCAATGAGTTGTAGGAAGATACAGTTTTGGATAGCAAGGTGAGAACTACATGCAGTGGGAATGTTGAGTACCTAAGAATTGGACTCAAAGGTTCAAAACCCAGCAGTGCAAAATGGATAGAGATTGGACAAGTGAGGAAGCTATATCCTCACTTGATTGATGCTTACAAACCAACTTTTGGTGGTCCAAAAGCTTTTTTCAGTGGGAAGGTGTGATCTAAATGGATCCTAAGATACTCTCTAAGTATTCAAAATCATTCAAAATGATCAAAATTATCGCATGGGAAAACCTTCATAAAACAATAGAAAACACTATTGGGAGGTGAAAAACACAAGAAAACAGTGAAAAACAGAGTATCAGAGGCTTGGATAGTGTATGCATAGGAGCCGTTGGATCTGGCCGATCAACAATCCAAATCTGATTGGAAAATTGCAATCGGCGGTGGCAAAGGGAGGATATTGGTGGAGACCACATGATATACGCGATTGCGATGAGCGGGGTCAACGAGGACTATTGATCAAGCGTGTAGATCGACGGCCCACATTGCATCGCAATATCACTATCGAAAAATACAATGGAGCGGGGTTATATACATATACATATATGCGATGCGATGGCCAGACCTGATAACAATTATAAATGAAGTTTGATATATTTTGAAATCCAAGAAACATCAATTTCCTTTGTATTTGCGATTTTCGTTAAATAAACGAAATATAAAGAATCAAGCACCGATGTGATGAACCAGACCCGAAAGGGGTTTATTAATGTAGTTAAATACTATTTCAAGTCCGATAAAGCGGGTTTTTCAATGTTTTAACGCATTTTTAATATAAAAGGGAAATCCATGAAACAAGTGGGATTTGAGGAGGCCAATGGCAGTAAGTGGTTTGGGCCGGGCTCCACTTGATTCCATACATAGGTTGCCACGTGTCTAAGCTGAGGAGAGAGAAACCCACCCTCACTGGGTGGTTAACCCTCGTATGAAAGAGCTGCCCGAAATGAACCACGACCGTTGGATCTGGATCTCCTAGATCAACGATGGAGATACTATATCGATATATAGGTGGATTCGATAGGAGTTATAAGGCGAATTCAGAATATTTGAAGTCCGGATGAACAATGTTTGGAGGATTTTCTGTGTTTTTACAGTGTTTCTTTGTGTTAACCGAAAATGACCAATGTTGGGATTTCAAACGCCCGATGCACTCATCCATTGCAGAATAGTTGGCCACCTCTCCTTAATGTGTTATACAATGATTGTTTAATGCTAGAAGAGGGATTTGAGCGGACAGAGGCTGAGAGACAAAAAGTCGAGAAGTTGAAACGCACAGATAGAGAAGATTGGCTTTAAAGCCACACACAGATAGCAAACAGAGAAAGAATTATTGAAGGCAGTGCTGAGACATAGCAAAGATAGAGGAAAAGAGTGACCAAGAGAGTCTGTGTACTCAGAGAAGCTTGAGAGATTCAAGCAAACTCTTGTTGTTGTATCTGATGTGTGTTGAGTCTCAAATTGAGCTCATATTGTTGTAAAACTATATTTGAAGACATAATAGAGAGGTCACCACTAAAGGCTGGACCAGGAGATGTAGCCCAAGAGTATTAGGTGAACTCCTTATTAAATATGTTGTGTTTATGTGTGTTGTCCATTATAGTTTTTTACTGTTTCATAGCCTATGTATTTCACAATCTGATCGATCCATTACATAAAGTAACATAGGCATATCGATGCACATGTGTCTGTAATACCTTAATAATTGTCTTAGATCTCATTTTCAGATCAAACAAGCAAACATGATAAAAAGAGTCAACTTACGCCTTCCAAGTGTGCTTGCCATGAATGATTCCTCCAGTGCATAAGTGATGGGATCATGTGATTTTGGTGGAGGAAGCAAAATCTGTGTGTTAGATTGATTTGCAATGTGTACATATGAGTGATGAGGAGCCTTGGGTGTTTTAGAAATTTTCTAATCGGAAGTGGAACTAACCGTAGGACAGTGAGGGCCTAACATAGCCATCAACCCAGGCTTAAGTGCCTTAACAGCCTATGGGTTTTCCACTTCATCAATAGATAGATCATTAGAGACTAGTGGCTTAGAAAGATTTAACATTGAGTGAATAAACATCATGATCAAATGAATAAGTACAGAGATCATGACAACCATGATTAGGAAATTTAGGATGTTTTTTGACATCCTCATGATTTGAGGAATCATACAAAGGGATAGATGAGAAGAAAGAATGTTCACCCTCTACGTTTATGAAAAAAGTAGATAAAAATTGAAGTGGATTCTCAATAAAATATTCGTCCTCTCCACTTTTAAATGATGGACTGACATGAGGTGTTTTTTGTGAATGATTGGAAGTAGATTCCTCTATAGATGGATTTACACAAGGAAAATTAGAGATACAAAAATCATCAAATATGTCATGAAAAAGTGGAGGAGGCATAGATAGAAGGAGATCATCCTTCACCACAGGTTCATGACCATATGATTAGTCATAATATTCATAAATGACAGTGCAGGTTGGTTGTGTAGCATCAACTCCGTTAACAGCTTGATCCTTGTTCACAACAAGTGTAGAGTCTGGAACACAACAAGACAATACAGTGAAATCTAGAGGATCATAAAAATGTGGGGATGAAGGCTGAGGTAACAAGTGCATATGACAACCCCTGAGATTCCCAACCAAATCTGCCCAAAAATTAAGAATAGTGAGGGTGGGAGCGTGTACCAGTTGAATAGTCATGTGTGCAAGCTCTCCCGCATCACTTTGCGAGGGTGGAGTTGTTTGATGAGGGGAAGGAAGACAATCACTTGTGATATCAACTATTTCTGCTTTTGATTATGCAGCTCCATCACCAAAGAATGCTGAGTGGGGTTTGAGCTATTGCTTCACTTTGGGGCAGAGTGATTTGCGACGACAATATTCAAAATTTTCCATAAGATATTGGAATTTAATCAGACTTTTCAGAGCTTCAAACATGAGTAGACAAAATCGCTTCCAAAAATCCCTAAGAGATTCATGCGGGGCCTTCCATTGTTTTAACATTTTTTTTCAAGAGCTTTAGGATCAAAATGGTGGAAAACAAATTCGATTAAATCATTGAACAAATTAAATGAGTAGATGATGAGCCTCATAAATGGGTAATTAAATGGGCTCATTTTACCCCCTAACCTAGTCAAATCAACCATTCTCTTAGCTTATTGTATGATTTTCTGATTATATTTATGCTTATAGGGTGAGTTGAGTTTGTTATTATGCCATGTGGTCTAACATGTATTTAATGCAGATTATTGATGGATTTCAAGGTCAAAGTCAAGGATCTAGTGGTCAAACTACAACAATAACTCAAAGTAGATAGAGGAGAGGACTTATAGGAGGGAATCCCCCTCATTTATTGCTCCTCACTTCGAATTCCCCTTCATTTAGCTCGGAGTACAAGAAACCAAATCATGCACTAGAAGGCAGCCAAGCAAGTGGAAGATGATTGATAGTTATCTCGAGTTTTTGGAGCCAAGCCTCCTTGATTTTAAGGAAGCTATTGGTAGCTTCAGATGTATAAGTAGAGAGGCCTAGGGCCTCACTAGGGTCGACTTTTTTTTTTTGCTTGTGTAAACTCTACTCAATTTTTGAGCTTACTATTTTATGATAGTTTTATGTAATCTTGCTATTTTTTGATAATGGAGATGGAATCCTTTTTGAGCTAGCACTGAGTTACCTCAGAAGGATAAAGATCTTGGGTTAGGGCCCAATAGAAGCAGCCAAGCTTCTCTTTACTTGTATTTGTATGCTTTACTTCAGTTTGTAGATTAGTTTGCTATAAGATGTATTTCTCTTATGGTTAATAATAGGTTGCTTTTGATGATTTAATAGCTTGCTTCCATTTGTGCTTTCTGTAGCAGGGTAAGTAGTAATCAGAGAAGATTAAAAAGGCTAGAAACAGTGCCTTGGTCTCTCTTCCTCCCTTTTGGACCATGATTTGAGGCAAAGACTCTCTTGCTGCCCCAAAAACACATATTTTCCTCATTCCTAAGACTTCTAGTGTTTGCAGCTCTCTAGTATGTTGATAGTCCAGTTCCGCTTTGCTTTGGATTTTATTTATCATGTTCAATTCCTAATTTTCAATAGTCCTTTTGCATGCTTTCCTTTCTTACAACATTCCCCAACATTTCCTTCTATACATCATAGTTTAGGCCATTTTAATGCAAAACTCTGTTTTTCCTAAGATGCACTCATTTCATTGGTTGCTTGATTTTCTTGGTTGAATGTCAGTTTCTATGCAGCAAATCTCTTCCTGCAGTAGGCTAGCTTACAAGTAATCACACCCTACATCTGATCCATGCCCTATAGGTCTCCCAAACCTTACCTCAATTCTGCCCTAGTTTTCTTCATTTTTCATAGAACTTCTTCCTCTCTCCTTGACCAAACCCAATCATATTTTTCTCTCCTAGTGATTCATGGTAGACCTTAGGCACCCTAACACCTCATTCCAACCTTCATCCACCTTTTCCACTCACTCTCACACCCTCAAAACAATGAAAATTTCTCTTGGCCTCCTCCTGTAGGCCTCTTGTAGTTTCCCTGTTTTCCTCCTGTAGTTTTCCTGTGTCCTCCTATAGTTTTTCCTGTAGGCTTTTGTTTGAAGGTTGAGTGTGGGAAAAGCATCCAAAAGGCCACCTAAGACCTCCTAGGACCCATCCACACCATCCTCCATCCTCCCAAGCTCCAAAACCGCCCTCTAACACCACGTGTTCGCTGCCAGACTCACACACAATAAATTAGATGCATGTTAAATTCACATAAGAATTGCTTATTTACTTCCAAAAATAGCATGGTTAGATTTTGTTTACTTCGTTGAGTAGGTAATGTAATTTCTTTCATGGTTTTCATAGTGTTTTTGGCAAAAGTAGAATTAGCTTGTTAATTAGGGTTTACTAGGTTTTGCTTTACATTCTAGTCTTTCTCCTTTCTATAGTTAGAATAACATCTGTAGAGTAATCTTTCTTTCCTTTCATCACACATAGAGCTTCTTTCGAAATCTATAGAAGTGGCTTGAGCTCCTAGTGATCTCATGCCGACTGACCAAGTGACAACCTGCAGTGAGAACTAGTACTTGTGCATATAGCACCGACGCTTCCAATTTTGCTACAAACTACCGGGTTGATAAAAGTAAAGTTGGTAGCCCAGGAGTTGCAACATTCTTGCTGCAACACTAGCTCTCACCACTTTTTGGTGCCATTTCTGGGGAAGGGTCAGAGTATTTTGTGATTGTTGCTTTCTTCTATTTCCTATTCCAACATTATGCTAATAGTTTATTTCGGCAAAAGTAGACTAGTCATTTCTTTTCTTTCAGTTCTGCATTTTCTTGTTTTCCTTTTCAATTCTACAAATTTCCATTCAACAATTTCATTTAAGCTAGTTGCAATTTGTTTTTTTCAATCACAATTTCAGTTTCTACAGGTACTTTCAGTGTGGGGAAAAAGAAACAAAAAACCAACCAAAAATATTTCCTTTCATGCCTCGTAGGAGTAGAGATAACTTAGGGAAATTTTTGCCCAACACCCCCACTGCGTCACGCAACCACCCTTCTCTCTTCTTCGGTGGATACAATCAAGAAGAACCCTTAGGTGAACATCCAGACATATTTGAAGAACCTATAGGGGAAGAAGAATAAGAAAACATTCCTCTGGAGCCAATTTCTGAAAACAGAAATGCTAGGGGAAATGGAGAGAGAATAGAGGGTACCTTCCCCATTCAGGAGACCAATGGGGACACCAAAATGAAGAATATAAGTCCTTCAGCCCTACCTCACTTCCATGGCCTAAATATAGAATATTCTGACACCTTCTTGTTTGAGTTTGTTGTCATTTGTCGAACTTATGACTATGCATAAGACGAGCAAAAGTTGAAACTGTTCCCTTCTACTCTCAAGGACGCAACACTATGCTGATTCATGGGATTACCTGGCAATAGCATCACAACTTGGGCTTATATGCAACAGGATTTTAACAACAAGTATTGAGACTATTGTAGGTCAAAAGATACTAAAGAAGAAATCTTTCGAATGACCATAGGAAGTGATGAGTCGCTGGAAGACTATGAAGAGAGGTTCCAACCCAGTTACAAAAGGGCCAGGTGTACACTTGACCCTAAGTCTCTGAAGTTGGTCCTACTCAGGGTAATTTGGGAAGACCTTTTAGACACCATCCATCTACTGGACGTGGGAGACATTTACCAACTATCCTATGAGGACACAAAGACTTTTTTTAGAAACCATTCTAGAGCAGCTAGAAAGAAAGGTAGGGGGAGTCAACCCATAGCCAGTACCTCTTCTTCCAATTCATCCATTAAAGGTGAAATTAGAAACATGTTGGAAGAATTGAAGAGTGAGATGTTGCAGACCCTTTCCATGCAAATGGATACCTTACATATAAAAAAAATAAGAGGAAGTAGAGAGCGCTTTGGCCATTTTTTTCCCTAGATGCACCAGAAGGCATCCTAGGAATGAATGCCCATTTAACTCTATAGAGGTTTGTTTAGTATGTGAAGAAGATCATTCTATAGATAAGTGCCCTTCCTTGCCCAGACTTAAAGTTGTATACCAAGGGGCCGAAGGAGTCACTGAACAGATCTATTACATAAACCAAAGGAGGTCGCATTGACCTAGACCATACCAGCAGGGATGCAAGGGACATCTCAGGCATACTACAACCCCAGCCAAGTCACCTCCATACCTTCCTGGGGCTCCCTTGCTCATCCTTCCTGGTCCAAGCCTCCTCCTTGGTCCTTCACATCTGAATATCATCCCCAACCAACCACCCATTCATTTCAATTCTATGCTTAGCCACAACCTCAGTGGAATACATCTCATCAGGGGTGGAGGCCCCATACAACTCTCTTCTTGCTCTTTTGCCTCCACCACTTGCCCAACCACAATCGTTACCTTCTGCTCCACCAAGGCAACCCCAAATACCTGCCTAGCCAAATCCGAACCCGAAAAATAGACAGGCTTAGCACGTATATAGTGGGGAACCATGATGCCCAACTTATGCTGTGGAGATTCAAGAAATTAACTTGCGATCTGGGAAAGTTCTCCATAATAGCCAGCCTCCACCCAGGGAGGTTGAGGAAGATAAAGATGAAAGCGAAACTAAAGCAAATCCACCCTTTCCTGAGAGACTATCCATGAGAATCCAGCCTACCCCAGAAGAGACTGAACTCCTAGGAGAATTGAAACATTTATGTGTGAAGATACCACTTCTCCAAGCCATAAAAGATGTGCCTATCTACAATAGGTTGATCAAAGAGAAGTGCTTTAGGCATCCAGGAAGGTGCAAGAGAGTTGCCCCTGTTAGGTCCCTATAATACTAGTGATTACCCCATTACTATTGTAGTTGTATCCCTTATTAATATTGTTGTGCCCCTATTGTCCCCATATTGTTATTACTATGTCCCATAGAATCCCTCTATTGTTATTTTTGTGCCTTTATATTATTATTGTTAGGTTGGTTGGGTTATATTATGACTCCTTAGATTCCTATATATAGAAAGGAGGTTTTTTCATTTGAATCAACAATGAATCATTCATTTGTGTAATGTAAAGGAGGTTGCCCCGTCGAAGTGGCTGAATTCTAAGGCGTTGATCTATCTTTTCTATCTTTTTGTGAGCTGGTTTCATAACATTTGGTATCGGAGCTTTGGATTCTAGGGTTTCTCTACTCCAAATAGGTCATCATGGCATTTTTTCTATAATTTTTTCTTTTTTTGTCATTTCAGAAGTGAAAAAAAAACCCATTTGAGAGGAAATCACATTGAACTTTGGTTCCAAATTTCAGATCTTTTTGCGCTATATTTGCAGAGATATGATCTGAGGAAGTTGGTCTTTTTGCAGACTCCTGAATTACATTCCAAACAGGTGACTTGGGGAAAATCGTCATAACTTTCTCTCTGACATCGGATTGCAATTTCATAAGAAGGTATAGAGAGAGGACATACTGTAGTTTCTTGTATATATTTTTCAGAGCCAAAGGTCAAAATAGTGGCACGTGGAATGTCATACAAGTTTGCTCTACTGAACTCGTCTATAATCAGGTCACTATGGGAGATTTGGCATAACTCTTCCTTGGAGAATCCAATTTGGATCAGACTAGTGGCATTGGAAAGAGGACATAGAGGGCTACTATAGATCGGAATTTCAAAACTAGATGATACGAAATTACAGAGATACATCAGAGGCAATATAGAGCTCCTACAAAGTGAAAAAAGGTGTGTAGATTTTTTTAAATTCTTGCTTAAGCTTGGTTTGAAAAATTATTTTGAAGGAATTCAAAGGGCATAGTAGAGCATTATTATCGGTAACTGATGCCCCAATGAAAGAAAATTCAAACACGTAGTAAGCAAATTGAAAGCTCTAGCATGACTCATGAAGAAGAGGAAGAAATGCTACATGATATATCAAAATTAAAAGACCAAGTGCAACAAATGTCACTCTTGTTATACTCCTATACCAATAGGTGTCATATTTCATGATTGGCACTGGTAGGCTCTGTAATATGTTCATACCTTTTCTGGTTGCAAAGGTTTTCCATATTGTCAAAAAATCAAAAATTAAAAAATAAAAAATGTAAAGAGGGTATGCCCTAAAAGAAAAATCAAAGGGAAAAAAGAATGAAATGGTCAAGAAAATGAAATAAATGAACCCCAAACAAAGGACCATGAAAGTGTGCAAGTCCAAAATTCCACTACTATTCTATTTTTGGAAAGATCTGATGGTATGTAGCTTGCTGATTCATGCCACCAATGATGAATGGCCAAACAACTCAATCTTGGCTAGGTCATGTTTGAATTTACTTGTTTTAGAGATAGAGAATAAAACCTGTCCAAACTGTTCAATCTTGGCAGGTAAGTAGTAGAGAAACAAAGGAGCTCAGCAGTTCAATTTGAGCCCTGGGAAGAAATAAGTGTAGATTTAGATAGGTTTATCATCCAATGAAAAGAAAAACTATAAGGGTTTGCTAGTCCAAATGCACCCAACGAAAAGAAGAAAAAATGTTAGGAAAAGTAGGCTGGGTAGGCAGTTTTGATGTTGCAGATGCAGGATGAGACTTGTGATTTATTCTGTCTCTCAAGATGTTCATTTTACTATTATCACAAGTACCATGACAGATGTCTGGATGCAGCTCAGGCAAGGCAGATGTTATGACTAAATCCCTTGCATGTCTCTCACACAAATCACTTACTAATTTTCCCAAAGGTATTAAGATCTGCTTAATATCCTTAAAATCACTCATCCCATTTTTCCATCAGACATCTAAGTGAAGCTCCATTTACTTAGAAAAAATAGCCATATTTCTTGTGTAAAAACTCCTTTTTCTTCCCTTTGGCCTAAGTTTTTATGTAAAAATTCCAAAACATTATGCTTAGCACTATCATTTACATTTATTTCATATTAACCCTAACTTTACTATATAACTCCCATATATAAACCCAAATCTCGTAAAATGTATATATGTACAAAAATCCTGCAATATTTAATATCCCCGCCCTTGGTTGAAATATAACCATATCACTGTTATCGGGAATTAATAAGTTTATCAGAAACCTATTAATAACCCTTATTACGCTGTCCAAAGATTGATTAAACCCATGTTAATTGATAAACTCAATCACCCCGCAAACCAATAAAATCACTCCCGATACATTTGAAAGCTTAAATTATGAGGTCGGGCCCGCATGTTAACCCTTCGCCATCTCAGTATAGCGCCCACCATCCGATCAGCACCCTCGCATCGAACGGCTCACAGTCATATCACACCCCCCTCTGCCACCGAACTTTACCACTCGGGGGATTGGTGGTATCACCACCCGTACTAGGATGTGTGTCGACCACCCGCGCTGCTCGTGCCCCCCCCGGTCCAAAACTACTTTAGCCCATAAGCGGTGCGGGGCAAAACAACTTACCGCCCTCCCACTAACCCCTCGCTGACGTCACTACCACGTCACCATCCACCTTTCCGCTAAATGATAAGATGTCACATCTTGATGACGCCATCCGACCAAAAACACCAAAAAGCCCCGTGAAAGCCAAATTTTGTTAAAAACTCCATAATGTGTCATTTTCACCATTTTTACTGCAAGCACTGCTGCATGTGAATTACATATGGATTGATTGCAAATCAAGTCCAACTCCGCCACCCGGCCAACACTCTAGCATCCTGCTCCAGAGTTCGTTGGCCAACCTACAGTTGCATTGTTTTCCTCTGTATACCAAGGTATTTACCCGTTTTTACCAATAACGCTGCAAATTTCGTTTTTCCTCTATAAATTTTACCCGAGTAGCTGAATTCAAGTTAAGTTTGGTCTGTAATTCTCAGAGAAAGGCCCTAGAACTACTATTTAGTCCAGTTTTTTCACAAAAACCCGACCTCCAATTTGAAAACATAAGAACCAAACATGGAAGCTCCCTCAGCCCTTAATGTTGCTCCCTTGAATGCACTTCATAAAGACCAGGATTATTTGTCCTTGGCTGACAAAGATTTTCAAATTAAAGATATAACTACTTCTGTCAACCATCTTCAAACCTTCTACCAAATCAGGGGCAACGATTCAAATAACTCTGATGTTTTTGGAATTTGGGAATCCAACCTACCCAGGCATTTCCTTCCCTCTGTCCATGTCTTCCTAGACATAATTCACCAATGCTACACCAACTATGACCCTGTTCGGAGAGCGGTTATGTGTCCTTTAGAAACCAATAGGTTTCCTTCTGAAAATGTCCTTTTTTACATAACTGCCGAATCCGTCAATGAGATGATACACTTCCATCCCACTGAGCCCCCTACTCGTCTTTCCATGGGACTTTTACTCGACCAAGCTTCCAAATTGTCCAATTTAGAGATAACCCATGTTGCTAAAATGTTCATGCTACTAGAGTGCCAGCCTACATACCCACCTCCTTATCTACAAGTCTGGTTCACCAAAACAGGACAACTTATTGTTGACATGATAACCCTAGTTTTGGGATTTAATACCAGTGAATATGTTGATGACATCGCCCTAGTTCTATTGTCAATGTTTTCTCTAGGACAGCCCCCTGCTGTCAAATATGACTATGCCACCTTCATTGCCAACAAAATCCATGACCAATTTATAAATTTGTAGAGAGAAGGAGTCTTCAAGTATTCATCTTTCATATACCACCTTCTACTATACTATCATCCAGATAGCTTTCCATTTCACATCAGGAAATTGGATTCAAAGGGAAACAGGAGGTCTGTAATTTTCTGGAGCTTAGTCTTCCATAAAACCTATGAGGGTCCTTACACCTACTGTGAATTTATTGACTTATTTATTCACCCAGCATCCACTCTGGTGATAGGACATCCCCTGCCTAGGCTCACTGGTGACATGAAGAAGATATTATAGCTTTCCAAACAGTACAGAATAGGTGACTGGTACTTCTACCAGAATCACACAGTAATCAGAATATATGGATGTGAGCTATGCCCTTTCAGATTGCCTAGATATGTGCCCATGAGACTATTTGCACTAGAATATTCCAGACAGCTTATCAATACAGACTTAACCCATTTCTGTAGTGCAAAGAAAAAGGCTCAGCTGAGAATAAAAAACCAGTTGAGCCCTTTTATCATCCATAAGAGGGAGGCATGGGAAGAAGCTGATAACATATTAAGGGAACAACTTAATTTGAAGAAAAGTTTTTTGTGGGTGCCTTATGACCCAAATAGCTTTATAAGTGATAGAAAAGTAAAAAATAGGTTGTCAGTCTATATACAACATAGAATCCATGAAATAGAACAATTTGCTAATGAAGATGACTGTGTAGAGGGCACATTAGTAGAACAAATTAGTGTGCAGGAAAATATGGAGATGGTTATGAAAGACCTTGAAAAAACCCTTGACCTGGACTCTTTTGGATAGGTATCTTTCAAGCTACCTCAACAAGCAGGAATTGGGACATCCTCCGCTGGAACTTCTCAGCAACCTGTACAAGAGGTCAGCACACCAGTTACAGGGACGACAAAGGGCAAGGAAGTGGTGGACACAGAATAGCCTGAAATGGCAGATCAGCAAGGACAAATTCCTCCTGTTCAAACCAAAGCGGCAGAGATTCCTACATTGCAGAATCCTCTAAATGAGGAAAGGGTAAGAAAAGGGATAGGGAAGAGGGCACACCTATCAGTGGGCCTGCAAAGCAACCAGGGACATAAAGGCAGCGGTTGAATTCTCTATCAGAAGATGAATTTATTGAGGAAACCACAGGCAGTCTTCGAGGGGAGAAGACAGTCAGTCAGGAAACATCCCTGGTAGTGGAAACATCAACTAACTCACACAGGTAGGAGCTAGAGAAGCAGCATAGTGTGGAAGTTTCATCCACTAGGCCACAAAGCAAGCAGGCCTTTGATATCAAAAGAACATTCACAGAGATAAAAGAAAGGAATGACCCACTCAGAATATAGATTTACAGTCAATATCTTAAGATGTCCCCCACAAACAAGCAAAGGTTGATGTCTGCTTATGACATCAAAGAGGGAAAAATGATCATGAGTTACTTCAAGCCCAAGGTTCAACAGCCACAGTCAGCAGCTAACTATATCAGGACAAATCTGGAGGTCTTGGCCAAGGAAATTCATCCTATGGACCAGATTGAGCTACATAAACAAATTGGAGAGATGGTCTACTCCACGTTGGCAGATAAAGCAATTTTGGCTCACAAATTGCAAAACTCATTAAACAACACCTCTGCTCAGCTAGATTTAGAGAAAGCCTCTTCTCTAGCAAAAGGCAATAGGATTAAATCTTTGGAGGATATCATTATTGAGTTGGGACATGATCCAAAAGATGCCAAAGGCATTAAGGCACTAATAAATAAGAAATAAGAGGACATTGTTGCCCTCAGAAAACCACTGAAAATGCCTCTTACCTTGCATCCACAGACTGCAGAAGTTGTGCAGCAGAAGTTAGAAGAATACATGATGGACCTACTTATGAGGCTTAATGAGAGATTGGGTGGGATAGAGCAGGCACTTGAGAAAGCTCTAAAGGAAAAACAGGGAGAGTTGACCTCCCAGCCATCTAAAGGAGTCCCTGCAGGCACAACTACCCCCTCCACATTTGAAGCAGCATTGCCTCCCAGTGTTCCAGCAACCACAACACAAATCATTACAGGTACATCACCAACAGCAACAACAACAACACCAGGCAGCAGCACTACCATGACCACAGAGGAATTAATAAAGGCCATGAAGGAATTAAAACTCCAAGTATCTGAATTGAAATTGGTCAAGGAGCAATTGGCAAAACTAGAAAAAAGCTATGAAAAATCCAAGATGACTGTGGTAGAAAAGACAAGGGAGGTTAAGGCATTAGAGAACAAGGTGAGAGCGTTGGAAAATGATCCCTCTTTCGATAAGCCTTTGGGAGAAATCAAAGGCATTTTGTGGGCCAACATCAATCAATCCCTTAGCAATGTGTGGAGATCTATCCAAGTTATTTATGAACAGATTGATTTAATAGCAACGGCCCAAGTGGAGATTCAAAAAACCAGAGCTTTATTGGGACAGATGCCTGAACAAGCTAATAGGCTAATACATTTTTTGAACACTAAGACTAGTGAAGAACTGAAGGCACTGCAAATCAGAGACAGGATAGGCACCATTATGCATATCAAGAAAGTTTTAACTATGAGAACCCTAATGAAAAAATTGGAAAGGAGATGCCAGGACATGCAGGTGGAGATTGATTCTTTTACAGAAATATTTATAGTTTTGTAGAAAAAGGGTTTGCCAAGTCTGCTGGGGAGTAAGGAACGCCTGATGAGACATGTAGAGTACACATAAAAGTTGAATAAATATGTTGTTGATCAAGTTAATGCATCATCAAGTACTTCAGCAGAGAAGGCACTCCCATCTGGCCAAGCCTTTTATGACAAAATGGAGAATTTATTTTACATTGAGCATGAGGTGAAACATCTGTTCACTATCCCACCTAATTTCTTCAGGTACACAGAGACTGATGAGACTTTGAGAAAGCTGCAAAGACATAAGTTACTAGAAGAGCAGTGGTGGCAAAGTATGCTGGAAATCCTGTAGACATATCTTTGGTTTCTTTGGTATCTTTGGTGAATTAAATGTTTTGCACCATTTACCATAAGGTTAGTAAACAGAAATAAATGAAGATCATATGAGTCAAAGAGTATCACATCAGAATTAAAGACACCTGAGAAATCCGGAGTGGCCGGCACATAATGTCAGTGGAAAACAACTGAAGACCGACTTACAGGGGATACAGCCAGCACATCTGACCAAGCAGAGCAGCCAGCACAACATCATTTATTTCTTCATTTACTTCTTCCTTGTTTTCAAGACTACGTGTCTCCGTCTCTTGTAAAAGAAATAACTCATCACTAGATATTATCTCTGTCAGATATTTTGTAAACATTTTTTGTATAAATACCTCCCCATTCAAAGTATTTGTGGTTGGTGATGCATTTCTTAGACTGCGTTGTATTACTGGAATTTTCTAAATACAAAAGCTATTGGAATCCATTGTTGCTAGACTCTCTGGATGCGGACTTGATAGCAGAGGACTTGTTACAGAATTCTTGAATCAAACTATGGATCAATGAGTACCCTTATATCTCCTATTATAGTTTTCTTGTCTTTTATGTCATCTATGTTTCATGGTCTGAATAATAAAGAGAAAGATTAAATCAGAATTTGTTTAACTACACTCTGTTTTCAGTCTTTGCTATTCTCTGTGTTTTCTTCAGAATTAGGTATAAACAGTGAATTCTTAATTGCTCCTGTTTCCCTTGATTCTATCATTTTGATTATTTACTAAGGAATTCTTAATTGCTTCTTGGTAGTAATCATTTACTTTCCCTCTGTCTATATAATGAAGGATTCTTAATTTCCCTTCATGCATTAGAGTCCATTCCATCTGATTCCAGCCTTTAAAATTGTTCCATGTTTGATTACCTTGCTCTATGGTGCCATCATCTATTACTAAACCATATCCAGCAATCCATCTTCATAGACTCCATTAGCCCAATGGACTGGATTTCTCAGATTTATACCTCTGTTTTACTGAATCTCACCATCTAACAATCAAACAAAACCCCTGAACATCAAACTAGCCTAACATCTTTCAAAACAAAGTTAAAACATAACGAGAGAGCCCTCTCTAAATGCAGATTGGCTAGAATCTGTGTCTAAAAGATTGGTCTGTGGTTACCTCGGCCGTATTCCCTTTCTTACAACTTTCTCAGGGAACAACCTGAGTGATAACAACTCTCACAAAAGCTAATAGAAGCTAAGATAAATGGTGTGGAAGCTAAGATGAATGGCATGGAAGCTAAGATGGACAATTTGAAGATAGATTTGAACACAAATTTGAAGACAGGCATGGCAAATTTGAAGACAAATTTGACAAATTTTCTACAAGAAATACTTACTAATGGTGAAAGGGTAGTAAAGGAAACTCATGATGCGAACAAAAGAAATGTTAATCATGATTTCATAGACTCTAATGTTAGATTGAATACCCACCATATTTCAAAAATCGATATGAGGAAGTTTGATGGCAAGGATCCCGCATCATGGATATTACAGTTGGAGCAATTTTTCGATCTGAATAATGTGCAAAACACACAAAATGTATGTATTGCAACTTTATATTTAGAACCAAACTAGTTTGTATGGTATCAATGGCTTTGCTCTCGTAAACAAATTATCACTTGGACAATTTTTATGGAAGAATTGATAGCACATTATGAGGATACAAAAAGCAACACTTTTTTAGCCAATTGATAAGTCTCAAACAAAAGGGTTCAATAATTGAGCACATTGAGGAGTTCCAAAAATTGAACATAAGGGTAAAAAATATTCTAGAGGATCATAGGATTGATGTGTTCATAGGGTCTTTAAAGTATAATATCCAACATGATGTTCGCCTTTGGGAACCTGATTCATTAGAGAAGGCATTTAGGTTAGCAAGAAAAATGGAAAGCAAAATTATGGAAACCAGGAAGCATACCACTCACAACTATAAAGATGGAAGTGTTGTTGCCCCTATTCTTCCACAACCTATGAGGTTGACTCCAAAACAATTGGAAGAAAAAAGAGCAAAAGGGCTTTGTTACAGTTGTGATAGTAAATACACTAAAGGTCATAAGCATGCTGAGAAGAAATTATTCTACATAGATTGTGAAGAGGAAGAAGAAAAGGAGCAAGAAAGGTCAAAAGAAGAGGATATACTCTAGGAACAAAGTCTAGATAAAGAATAAATGATTCCAACCATATCTTGTAATGCATTGGGTGGAATTACCACTCCTCAAACCATCAAGATAGAAGGACAAATCAAGAAGAACAAGGTAATAGTTTTGATTCATTCAGGAAGTACCCACAATTTTATTCATTGTAAGGTAGCAAAAGAATTGAATTGCTTCCTATATCCATCACCAGAGTGTCAAGTGATGGTTGCAAATGGAGGAACAATAAATT